>JANBPU010000183.1:0-32040 GCA_027575805.1 Mycoemilia scoparia | reverse complement strand
TATCTTTTTTCTATATTCTTTTATTTTTGAAATAAATACAATCTAACAATAGTTTATAGCTTAAATTTACTCACAGACCCTGGTCTGTCACCCATAATTATAGTAATAAATATTATATAATAGTTTACTAAAACATTTATTATATTAGATAAATAACAGTTTTTAGCCCCTAATAAACATTTATTATTATTATTCCCTATTCGGCATCATAGCTAAGGTAGCAATGGCTATAGTAGATGATTATCTCAAGAAAGTCCTTCTTAGATGGCTTATAGCTGACTGTCTTTCAATGGACTATATAAACAGCCTAACTAGTAATAATTAGGGCTACTCTTTTGTCAATGATAAAAGGAACAAGGGGCTCTGTAAATTGTCAGATAGGCTTGCTGAGCATATTGCCAGGTCTTATCATACTAGGTTCTTTAATGGTCAAAGGGCTAGACAGCCTAATGAGAAAAGAATCAAAGAGTAGTTTAGACAGGCAGCTGACCTGTGCAAGTAGATACTAGTTGTAATATATCTCTGCTATGGTCAGCCTGCCAAGGGGTATTGAAGTCTACTCCTTACAATATGTAAACCCTGCAAATGGGCTTAGAAATATATTTTGGATACAAGACACAATTGCTATCTCTACCTACTATTCAAAGACTTCTTATATTAGCCAAAAGAATAGGTACATTGTCTGGTTCCTCCCAAGAACCTTAGCCAAGATATTTGTGCTCTATATGACCTGTATCAAGCCAGTCTAGTAATAAGTGATTGTTTGGTAGTTATATTGCTATTATTTTTTATAGTTAGCTTTGTATATGCCTATATTATAGCTACTTTTCTAGCCTTGTATTGCCTAGTGAGCAGGCACAGATTTATAAGACATACCTCTTTACCAATGCTGGCTCTAAGCTCAAGACAGAGTTAGTATCGCATGCTCTTCATATAGTCTTTAATCAGGTTGGTATATCCTTAGTTAGAATACTTGACTATAGACAGGTTGCCATTGCATTGGCTGAAAAAAACATCTATAATATCTCTGCCTTTGAGGAGCCTGGGATCTTTTAGATGAACAGGCATCCCATTCTCATAGGGTAGCAGTGGCACATTATACCCTGTCACAGCATGATACCTACTATGTTACTAGGGATGCAGTCCAGGAGTTTTATAGATGCTCTGTAAAGTGGCAAGAGCCTCTAGGTAAGTTGGTACCATAGTATGTATATATGTATATAATATCTAATTTTTTGATTAAGAAAATTCTTTTATTGCTGGGTGGAAAATGAAATTGATAAGAGTATCTTTTTCTCTTTTTCCACCCAGTCTCCCGCCCTTACCACTTCCCATTCTTGCCTGCACTGACTGCTTTGCAGTTATCTTTTTTTATTATTAATTTTTTTTTTTTTTATATTGTTTGATCTTATTTTTTTTATCAATTATCTTGTTTTTTTGTGTTTTGCTTTTTTTTTATTTATTTAGTTTGTATTTGATTTTGAATTGATAATTAATTATTTTTATATATTATATTTTTTTTTATATTTTAATTTATTTTTTATTTTTTTATTTTTTCTCTTTTCCCCATTATCACCCTACTAGGTTCCCTGGTACCTCTTATAATAGTGCCAAGATTATCAATAAATTGATGTACAGGCAATAAATATATTAACTATATAAGTTTTATAAGGGATAGTAATTATGTTAGTATTTTGAAACTCTTTAAAATACTTGTATAAAGTAATTTAACTAGCTTAATATTTTGGGGTCAAATATATAGAATAAATATTATAACTTTAACTAAAATCATTTTTATAACTTATGGGTTAATATTATCCTTCTATTATAATCTATAAAGTAATATATGTATCATATGATCTATGTTAACCACAGCCTAATAACTTGTAAAGTATGAACTATGCAACATTTTTAAATTTCTACAATTAGCTTTAATTTTTTTGAAGTTTTAAGCACAATTTATTATGAGATTAGAATATTTAATTATATTATATAAATTGAAAAATTTACCAATAATAAGTGTCAATTAAGCTGTAATATTGGATATCTTCATTACCAACTGGATCCTCCACCACCACAGTCTCCACCACCACCACCACTAAATCCTCCCCCACCGCTATCACCTCCTCCTCCACTATATCCTCCTCCTCCCCCACTGCTGCTACTGAATCCTCCACCCCCACCGCTATCACCACCACTATATCCACCTCCTCCACAGCCAGAATCATTGCCACTATGCCCGTGTGAATGTCCTCCACCACTACCATGACAGTTACCTCCAGAATTGTTGTTGTTGTCATTGTTCCCAGCAGAAGTATTGCCCGAATTGTCGATAGCTGCAATGGTGATAGCTGCAAAAGCACTGTCATTATTATTGCTTCCACTGGGATTAGTTGTGGATGATGATGCTCCACCGGCTTTGCCAATCGCAGGTTGCCTATTACTTGGTTTAGTTACTTTAGGCTTCTCCGCTTCCTTTGGATCAACTTTTTGACCATTGCGAGCCTTTGCTGCATTTGTATCTAAACAAATTTCAAGTTTAAGTTATATATTTGGCATTCATTTTTAGAATCATAGTGACGATATTTCACAACTATGCTTACCCTTAGTGGCAGGAGTCTCACCAGGCTGCTGCTGCTGCAGTTGTTGTTTGGTGCTTTCACGCCTCTTCCTTCTATCCTCACGGATCTTACTTACAACCGGGATCTTGGATGAATTACTCCCCATTCTGTGTATCAGGTATTTAATAAAGCAGACAAGGTATGTTTAAATATATATAGAAATTTGGTGGTTTTCTTGAGGAATATGGATGGGCAATTGCTGGCGTTATTTATATATTACAAGCATCCACACAAATGTATAACCACTCAGGGACATTTCCAGCGCAAAACACCACTAATGGGGTAAGGGCGCAATGTTCATGGCTGCGGACTTTCTATTTAGAAGTACAGTGATCATGATTCTTGCCATTTCAAAGTGCTGTGGATGCTGCTGTGTGTTGCAAGAATATATAAGCATGTAGCAGCTGCACCGGTCAAGTACTTGCGGTAGGGTAGTATCTCCTTTAAACGTGTACCAGAAAAATGCCCTGGATAAGAACCAATAATCTGCCTGATTAAAGCCAAAACGCATTGGCTATGGACCCATTTGCAGGGAATGTATGAGCACGCTTGTCTGTTTCCAATTGATGGAGAACTTGCGGCATGGAGAGATCTTTTTCGATATGATCGTGTGAAAGTACACCAAGCATTTCTTTTACCATGTGACCATGTCTCTCAACAAAACACAATGACTTTGCATGTTCTTTTATGGGTGGCCACGCTTCTAATTATATCTACACATACACACCCACGGACGCAGAGATATGCTTTTCATTAGCAAGACTTGGACCAAACTGTCACATCTCATTCTCTACATATGGGTAGTTATTTTTGAAGGGCTAAATGCAGATAGTGCATAATGATGCATTGGACTATGAAAATATATGGTGGTTAGTATGCAAGTTGAAACTGACATACTACTAGAACTTAGTCCTTCAAAAAGAATCACTCATATGTATTCAAGTACCAGCTACGGCCAAGGGGAACAATACAACAAAGTCACATTCTGTCCTCTGTCTGTCTATTCTATTTATAAATCATAGTGACGTATGGCAATGCGTATGGTTTCCAAAGCAGCTGTACTTGGTCGCCAATGTGTCCGGGTGGCCACCACTCTGTGACAGCCATACAGGGGCGTTGATCATCTTTGAAGGGCCAAATTGATTTTATCAATGATAATATTGGCTTGCCAGGATGCAAGTTGAAACTGGTCCACTAGTAACGATTATTAGCCCTTCAAAAATAATGATCCACATTTGTAAATAACATTTAATACGGTTCTATTGATTTACTTGTTGTTTATTTAAAGCAATTGTGGAACCAAATATGTGTAGTTATTTTTGAAGGGCTATAGAGTCACTCATTTGGCTGGGATTTCCCCCGTAATCATTCACCCTTCAAAAATCATGATCCATATGACGCATGGTTATAAATTGAAAAACATTATTAATTTAAACATTAGTATTTGATTTCGTCATATATGTACACGTCTTGATACTTGGAGGATATTCATTAATGAGTTCTCGTCCTATTTCGATCTTTGCCATGCCAATGAAAAGCAGTTATGGAATAAATGTAGTAGCCAAACGCCTTAGGGGGATCAAGCCATGTTCAGCGTTTAGCAGATCAGGCAATCGCACACTTCAGCGGTACAGCAGCAGCAAAGGAAGGAGAAACAATAACTGAGGCCCAGACATTCCAAACAACTCTTGCAGCAACCACAGTTTTCGCTCTTCTGCTCGGTTTCTATCAATTATAATTTTAAAGCTCACTAGTAACTACAACAGTATCGAGCGTATAACATAGCCGCAATAAGCTACTTCTATAATAAAGCAGAGACTTATCAAGCCCAAGACACTTACCGGTTTGCTGTTGAACAGGAGGAGCGGTTTGGTATGGGGGTTGGCCATAAGTATTGTATGGCTGAGGTTGGGCATAAGGCGCGTTAGGATCGTAGGGAGCAGCTGGAGGTTGAGGAGGAGCCTGGCTATAGTTCATTGTGTGTCAGATAGTCTCGTGTGCGCAATTGTCGGAAAGGAATGTAAAAAAAGCAAGATGTTTGGATACAATTAACAGTCTCGGGTGGAGGAGAGAATTATTATCTTGACGGATGTTATAACTGATATGTCTATGTGAAATCTAATGGCCTTTTATACCTTCTTTTCTTGCTTGCAAGCAAAAGTAGGATACTTGTCAATAGCTGACACTACAAGGCACGCAGTCTTTGCCAAACTCACCTTGGGTCTTTAAATTGTCTTTTGCTTGGTTCTTGATGCGCGTGATGTGGATTGCAATCAGGATTGAGACTAGACAAACGCTTTCGACTTCTCAATCGCCCACTCTAAGAAGATTTGAAATCAGCGTTTCTTTTACTGTTTATTATTTTGCTGCTGCTTTGGCAATGGATTATCTCTTAAATCAGTATGTTAGGCTTGATTTTGAATTGTAGAGTCCATGCATATATCATTATCAAACCCTTTTTGCAAAGAAATTGAATGTCCATCAAAATCATTAGCAATGGATATTGAAATGTCTTTTGTGGCACAACTCTAACAAATCCAGTACACACGGGCCAAAGAATGTCCATAAAGATGGTTCTAAACAAGTAGCAGTGCGTTTGGTCATGCAAAAAGGTCCCACCCCAAAGGTCTTTTGGCTTACTTTAGATCAAGGCAATGCGGTTCATTAATCAAAGAGCCCTTGCTATCATCTAAAATAAGTATTAATGGGGTAGTTGTTTAGTTGCAAGTATATTGATGAGCTGATTTCCCGTATACACATGTTTATTTATCAAACAAGGTCTCTTTATAGACTAATCTGTAGCATACTATCGCATCCAACATGTATTTTACTTTGCAATCTCAATTGTTATATGGCTGGGAGTTTTTGAAGGGTACCCCCCCCCCCCCCGTGGCCAACGACTTTAAGGGTAAATGCAGCAGAATGAGCGGTCACCATTTATTATCAGGTGGACACCCTTCAAAGGCAGTCGCCCATATCTCTTAAATAAATAATAATCCCGGGTCAGCTTGAGAGAAACACAAGTTAAATGATACTTGGTGACTTGATTACGCAAAAATACATGGTTTTTATAGAAATGCATACATCTATTTTTTAAGGTATGAAATTATTGAAACGCATTTATAAAACTAAAAATAAAAACTCAACAACCAAATTCTATTCGGCTTCTTTCTATTTTTTGGTACGACAAAGCAGGTCGGCAGGCGGTTCAAACTAAAGGGCCTATATATTTTTGTTGCAGCAAATTCCACAGGTAATACAGCGACACATTCCACAAGGACAGCATCCATCAAGCCAGCCAAAACAAAGGTAATAGAAAATCCTATAAAAAAGTGAACCAATAAATAAAAACCAAATTATAGAGTTTTAAACTTTGCAAAATTTCAATATATATATATATATATATGTGTGTGTTATAATTCAAATTAAATACACATCACCACATACTTTGAACAACATCCTTTATTTGCCGTTTCTATATTTCCAAAAAAATCAAAATAAACCAATCGTTAGTTCCATATACATACCATAAACAAATGTATGTGTTTTACATAGAGCTATTATATAGGGCTTGAAATCGGTAACTTACGATCCTGGCCCTGACTACTACCCACAAGCATCACTGTTGGTTGTGCTGGATTATATCCAGTTACATTTCCTTGTGTGTGGGGTCCAGTATAGACAATTTTATTTGGATCATTATTTCCGAAGCAACCCATTGATAAATTAGACTTAATACAATGTAAGAGAGATTATAGTTGAAATATCTTTGCAATAAAATAGTGTAGTGAAAAAGCAATTAACTTGCTGTTCCAAATAAAATTCTCCTGTGGCCCAATATTTATGCACATCTATCCAGGCTCTCTCTATCCAGAATGTCTGGTAAGTTAATATCAGTGGTCCACCTCACCTAAATTTGGTGGTAAAATTCACAAACCCTTTATAAAAACTTCTCCATACTATGCCTATGTAATACACAAGAATCTTTGTAATCAACCAAAAGGCAGATTTTTAGTAAAATCGAACTGAAGATGATACTGATAGGGGCGCAAAAACATTGCTAAAGTGGCTTTTGATTTTGAGTAAGCATGCAAATTCCCTGTTGATTTAAAGTTGTTTATATTTCTTGCTTCTTTGTAGAGCTACTACGGTAGTCTGCTGTGCTTGTTGGTCAATAAATATTGTCATCATATACCCAGCATTAACACTTGGAATCCTGACATTGCCTCCATCCTTTTTTCTTGAATTATATTTATCAAATGAAATATAAATAGATGATTTGACAAATCAAAAATGTATTTTCTCTCTTGGCAATATGTACATACATACATACTTGAGTAAGCTCCTTGAATATATCCAATCAACCAACGGCTACAAAACCTTGATGATTAAATATCAAAGAAATGGCAAAGAATGAAATCTTGGCATATTAAAAAAGAATATATATATATCCGTCACCATGTCTTTGGTAGAAAAAGAAAGGCAGGTTGATTATTATATCTAACGTATTATCAAAGCACAATGGTTTTAAAATTAATTCAAAGTATACCATTGTTTGTCATCAAAAAATACAATATAAATAAAATTAGCAATGTAAGATTGAATGTATGTATTAACATTATAAAGAAAAGAGTATTGATATATTTATCGTAGCAGAGGCGTTTGTCTATTCCTATTATTACTACTTGCAGCAGCAGAATGACAAAAGTGCAACAAAGACACCAGCGAAACTATAAAGCATCCACATCCACAAACATATATAAAAAGATAGTTAATACCTTGTTATGCATCTTTTGACTCTGCATTCTAGAGAATAGTTTGTATATTTTTACAAGCAAATGAAAATAGTTGGCATAAGGTTTGACCTACCAGACACAAATACACCCGTCCTCTATTAAAAATGAACAAACAGATTAACGTTAGTTTTACTGGTCTTTATATCACTACTCATAATACGAGCGATTATTTTTGAAGGGCCAAATTAATACTATCAATGATAATGTAGGCTGGCCAATAAGCAAGTTGAAACTACCGGCCTACTAGTTAAAACTAGTAGCCCTTCAAAAATAATCATCCGCATCTATCACTATACACTTCAATTGATATACAAGCTATAACTAATTACCTGAACAGCATGTTCTTCTGAGCTTGTCAGAGCAGTCGTCACAGCAGTTGCAATTGCAGCATCCATGGCTGTCTTCAGACCCTTTACTACCCTCGTTGGCAGGTTGGGTTGCTGCACTCCCGGACTCACTACCAGTTGGAATTACAGGGGATCTATGACCCGGCTGAGCACCACCTCTAAAGACGCCATCAACAATTTGATTACCGGTGGGATTGAAAGAATCACCAACAACGTCATTTACGCCAGATCCAGGGGGTACATAGCCTCCCGGCATGTCGTATGTAGGTACTGAGTTCTGACTAGACATCTTGGTCTGTTGGCTGTTCAGTGTTGATTTAGTATAATATCAGGGGTAGCAATAAAATTGTGTGTGGGTAGAGAGAGAAAGATCGACCTCGCCAAGAAATGAGCAAATAAATACCAAAAAAAAGGGTGCGAAATAATAAAGTTTGTTAAACCTCAGAGTAATTTGTCTAGAAAAAACCGATGGGCTTGGCACCTGGATTTTATATATTTCTTTCAAGCATTCACAACATATCTTTTGCATGATTAGCAGTAGTTTACATTTATATAACATCTTTTAAAGTTGAAGATTTTCACTATAGCCTTTTTTAGACTTAAACTGTGCAAAAATTCCATGATTGAATAGAATGCAACAAATTTACCTTATTACTTTTTTAAATTGATCTAGAGCAATCCTTTTCTGAAAAACTGATATCCAAAAAATCATGGCATGTGACAAAGAACATACAGACCTTTTGGATAATCTCTTCAACTAGCAGTAGAAAATGTGAATGATCGTTAATGTTGTTCTACTTTAAACACAAAGAGCAAGCGAAGCCACAATCATTGGCATTTTGGAATCAAGATCAAAGCTCAAAGCCATGAGAGAAATGAGATGATCTGGTATGGGGAATCATAATCACTGATATTGGGAATCAAATGATACCACCAACCACCCCTTTCAAAAATTAATAAAAGGACTTTGAGTATGTATGTAAATGAGTATATTTGGCTTGAAATAAAAGTATAATAAAATGGTCATCAGAACAGAATCAAATCTCTCTCTCTCTCTCTCACTCCTTCCAGCTGTTGTGGAACTTATTCCACAGACAAATCAGATACACCAAGCAGAGAAAAGCGTATTAAAAACATTTTACTTGCGTGCCTTATCAGCATGAATGATGATATTATGGAATGGCAAGCCGTTGAGTTTCTCAAGACAAGCATCGGCATCAGAGTGGTCAAAGAAATCAATGAAGGCAAAGCCGCGGGATTCGCCAGTATAAGACTTTGGAACATTGATTCGGTTGACTCTGAATCCAAAGCGACGGCACAGATCCCTGAGATCGTCCTCTTCGACGGTATCTGAAAGGTTGGTAAGGCGAAGGGTAGGCTTCTCTTCGCGGCCAAGATCAGATCCTGATCTTCCGCCAAGGGACGAAGTGCCGCTTCCTCCGGCAAGCTTGTCGCGCATGTGGGGTGGCACATATGAAGAACCGCCCTTCTTGGTTCCGTCCAGAAGGGAAGCGGCCTCGGAAAAACCAGCGCTGACACCAGCACCTCCACCACTGCCATCTTCGGCATTGATGATCGAAGCCAAAGTCTCGGGAGTGGCCAGACGGTCCTTGTCTGGACATTTCGCCGTAAAGTGGCCCTGCTTACAGTAGCGGCACTGAATGGTGCTGTTTTTGGTTGTCTTTTGTTCCTTCTGGGCCTCTGCTTCGGCCTTGGCAATGGCATCGGCGTCATAGCCGTACTGGTTGAGCTTCAAGTAAATGTTTTCGCCTGTTGTTGTGGTGTCTGTGTTGGGGCCAGGGGCATTTCCTCTCTCCAAGCCAAATTTGCGCCATTCCTACTCCACACATAAACAATATTTTGTTTTGTTTGAAATTCGTTAGTTCATGGTGCTAATGATGTATCTGACTAGTGGAAAAAGTAAATATCCAATATGTGTGGTATATGTATATAATATTGCGCTCCTCATTATCCAGGAAATAGAACAGTTTCTTCAATCATGTAAATATTTGAAAATGTCCATACCTTTCTTTCAGCTACACTCTTGTTAACTTCACGCTTAATAACCTTGGTTTCAATACGCTTAGTGACTTTGAATTTTTTACCTTCCTCGTTAATCTTGTATTCAATTACTGTCTTGATTCCTTTGTCATCGACTGTGACAACAGGAGATGGAACTATTAATTTACAATATGCAATATTATTATTATTGTAAAATATTTGCCTTGTCTTGTCCTACTTTTGTTGGATTCTATTATATTCCAATACTCATTACAATTCAATACTTACGAACTGAACCATCATCATCGGCCCAACTAGTTTGACCCATTTTCTATTGATTAGTGACAAAATGTGGCTGTTAGGTACTTAAAAAGAATCAGCTGCTTCAAAAAATCAGTAGTTTCTATTGAAATTTAAAAGTACCTTTAATATAGATAAAATATAATGTAAAAGCTAAAAAGTAGAAATTTGCTTGGCTGTCAAAATTGACTCAACCTATTCAACTTCGACTTGAATAATCTGAGAGCCTCTGATCACCACCACTAACCTTGTTCACACAGCGCACTAGTTTATTTCACTACAGCACTGCTGTGTATCACTAATACTCACTCCAAAATTGGCTAAAATATTTTTTGGCTTGGTGGCTTTAATCATGTAATCATCTCATCACTGATCAAGACGCACACAGAGTCTCAAGAGAACTCCAAAAACTAATTTCCACAAAAAGTACTAGAGTTCCAAAAATCTATCAATTAAAAACTAACTTTACACTAAATAAAACCAGCAGTCTCTCATGTGATATTAGCATCATTTATTTATATTCATAAGACACCACAAACGCTGATAATAAATTGATTGGGCCTATCTTCGTTTATAAATGCAGGGCTTTAGCAACTCAGACGGATCAACTTCTTCTTTTCCATCGCCATCACCATCATCGTGACCATGTGCTTTGCCCTGGTGCTTTTTACCGTACTTTTTACCTGGACCAGTGACCATGCCTTTAGCGCTCTTCTTCCCATCAGGAGCAGATTTTCCTATCTTCCATTCCAACAAAATAAACATCTTGTTCGAATCATCCTACCAAACCAAAAATAAATAACAAAGAAACATTTGTCATGCCAAATCGCAGCCATCATAGCCAATCATATTTATACAACATCGTATTGACCAATTTAAATACTGCTTGCCTTTTTGGTCAACCTGAATCCCTCTGCCTTCATTCTGCTCAGGAACGAATCCAGATCAGCAAACCTGCTAACCACTTCAGCAACCTTCAATTCTCCCCTACACCACCACAACCAACAATAATTCGCATACAAAACTAAAACCAATAATACTTATGAACCACAAAATACCACAACACTCGTCCGTGTGTATACACTTACTTTGGTTTTAAAATTCGTTTGGCTTCTCGGATAAAATCTATCCAATTAACTCCCATCAACGAAAGACAAAATATCACAATATCGACTGACCCATCAGGCAAAGGAACCTATATTGTACAGCAATGTAAAAAATCGTAAAGTTAGAATCCCCATATTAATACAAATATATAATACGTATAGTGAGACAACAAATCAATTGGACTACATGGTTTACATTTGAAATATCACAAGGAGTTATAAACTCATTGCCTTTAACCAAATCGAACGAATGCACCTCAATAACATCCTTCTTATGGCTTTTGTACAGCTCTTGAGCAATTTTGGCTTCACCACATCCCATATCCGCCACCACCAGCATCTCACTAGTTTTCTCAGTCTGTTTTTTCTTCTTCTTCTGCTTCTGCTTCTCCTCAGATTGTGAGAGTGATGATGAGATGGAGTTGGACTGGCTTTTGATTATATCTTCGAGATCACTAATAAACACATTAACCGGATTTGTGGGCCACTTGGATACCTGAGATGCAAACCCCTGGTGATACTCATCAAACATCGAGGGCTCATTCTGCATCATCTCGTAGGCTTTTTGGCTGGTTGTGGTGTATAGCTGTTCGTTGATCCAACGGAATCGTGCTCCCTTGAGTTTTTCGCGCATCTTTAATTGTAGTTCTGTTAGCTGTGTTTGTGCTGGTTGCTTGGTCTGTGGGCTTTCAATTGGTTTGGACGACGACGATGTTGATGATGATGATGTTGCTGATTGATGTTGATGTTTTTTATCTTTGATACTGGCAGGTGTATCGGCAATATTAGCTTCCTTTTTCTTCAACATCTCTTTTAGCCTCTTTCTTTTTTCCTGCTTCTTATTCAGTCTGGTGGTGGATTGAACGTTGCTGACCACATTGTTGACTGGAACTTCAGATGTGGACTTAGGCTCTTCTGGGTATACGTCTTTGACTTTTGGATCAATCTTTTTCTTTTTCGAGACTTCCTGGCCTTCGCTGGCAATCTTGGAGTCTTTCGGAATTTCATTCTTTTTTATGTTTGCCTCACTCTTGTTATTTCTTTTTCGTTTCTTGGTCTCATCGTTAGCTTTGGTTTTATGCGCATGGATATTTGCAGCTGATGATTCGGGATTGGATTTAGCACCTTTCTTTGTTTGCGATTTAGTGGTCTTGCTCTTTGCTGTTGCTACCACTGCCAATGCTGGTGCTGAAGTCAGATTCCATTGTGGTACTTCAAATAATGCATTGGCTTTTGGTGGCCCGCCAGATGCTGCTGCTACTGCTACTTTAGAAACTGGGTTCTTTTTCTTGATGCCCATTATATAATAACGATGTGTATTATGGAATTTTAGTATTTGGATATCTTGGCAGGAGGCAAACTACTCGACCAACACAATTCTTTATAAATAAAATTTTGATCCAAACAATTTTAGTGAAATATAAATTTACCATTGGTGATTTGACTATATTTTAAACTTATGGTTCGGGTTTTAACGAAAAAATAGATCAGAGACTAACTTGTTGCAATAACTGGAGGGTTATAATGAAATAGCAGACGCGCAGCCACAGTTTCGGTCTCAACTATTAAACTGCATTTAATACAGCCAAGGCAATGTACTACAGAGATATTTCAGATAAACACTATAGTAAACATTTGGAAAACTGGGGTGTATTTACGAACTCATGTAAGCATGTTTATAAAGATTTATATATGCGTGTGTATGTGTAAAAAAATATAAAAGAAGTTTGGTAGGATCATCTAAAAACCAAGTGTATCAAGGTAGGGGGTAACGCGAGAGTTGCCGAATGCCGAGACTGATGGCTTGGCAAATGTAGCTGAGGCTGCCTGGCTAAGAGCTTGTGTGGTCAAAGCACTGAATTTAGCAGTGTCGATCTTTTGGCTGGGACTGATGGCCTCACAAGCAAGTGACTGACGAACACCGCCACGAGTCTCGGACTGGAGTGCATACTGGAGTTGAGCAGAGGCAACAGCGCGCTTGACGGCCTCTTCAGAGACAGAGGAGGAAGCAATCTTTTGGATCTCAGCGGCAACCTTCTTGACAGCATCAGCAGCCTTATCGTTGGGAGCAGCAATAACAACGCCAACTAGGTTGGAATCGGTGTAGTTAGCAGAGAAGGCCTGGACCTTGGCGCCAACGGACTGGCCGATCTGGGAAAGGGGAGAGACACCCTGGCCCCACTTGATGTGAGAGCCGCTGCCAAGAAGCTCAGCAAGAACAGCAGATGTGGCGGCATCCTTGGGACCCTCGAACCCGAGAGCGTAGTAGAAAACAGAGCTATCGTTGTCAGAGTATTTTGATTGTCCGGCGTGGAACTTGCTGAGGGTTGACTCGACAAGAGGTCCAGTGACAGCAGCAAGCTTAGAGATGGTGGCGGAGCTACCGACGATCTGGGCAAGCTCCTGTGCATCAATTCCAGTACCAACGACAGCAACATTGGATGCAGTGAAAGCCTTCTTGGCATAGTTGCTGACATCTTGTGCGGTTTTGACTGGAGTGGAAGAGAGGGCGTAGAGAGAGTTTCCAAGGCCGTTTCTGTAGACGGCATGGTGGAGATCATCGATGACGCGGGTTACTGGGGACGAACGAGCGCTGAGAGCCTCAAACTGAACCTGCTTGGCAATCTCGTCAAATTCGTGCTGGGCGAATTTGGTTGAAGTAACAACGTCACCAAGAACATCAACAAAGAAGGGACTATCATAAAAGCCATTTCCAAAATTATAGAGTGAGCTTAAGCAAATTTAAACAAGGAAATCTATCAAATCTCGCAGAATTATAAAGAAAATAAAACCCTATTCAGTGGCACTTACACATCCTCCTTGAAGCACTCTACGGTGTAGGTGATGCTTTCTCTGTCAGCCTCAGCAAAGAGAGTGGCACCCTGGAGCTCGGCCTCACGAATAGTACGGAATGATGTTCTGGGAGAAGTATTCTATTACCAGGCACAACAGTCGTATTAGTAGCACATTCGTAGATCAATATGTTAGCCATCTCTCTTTTAGATAAATACAGACAGATCAGCAATGCTGCTGTGGCTTATTTAATTATCAGGCTATACACTTACTCTGAAAGCCCAGTTCTTCAAGAAGTGAGCAGCGCCAGAGTTCTCAACACCTTCGTAGCGAGAACCAGCACGGATAACAACGGAAACGGATGCGGTCTGGGGATCGGAATGGGAACCAGCTGTAGAGACTACTTGAATACCGTTGCTAGCGGCAGCTGAGGCATATGATCGGGCATTGGACAGCCTTGAAAGGGCCTGCTGGTTCTTTAGGATATTGGCAACAGCACGCATATTGTTATTTGTCGCTCTCTAAATTCAAGTGTTGTGATCAAGACAAATTTAGTTTTAAATCAAAAGCGGTGGTGCAGCTTTGCAACTGGTCGTGATTTGCACGGCAAGTTAAAATTGCAACGAAGCAATAAAGATAAAACACAGCAATAGTAGCAGGGTGGCGACTTCAAAGAGCAAATAAAGATTTGAATCTGGAGACTCGGACTGATCAGCCAGATTCACTACTTGCTACAAGCCTCTTCATTGGGATAGCATATGGAGTTTGGTAGGATTAGAGACTTGCCTTTGCAAATAAAAAAGTGTATATAATCAGGAGGTCGCGAAAACGAGAGATTGGAATTAGCAAAAACTAATATAAATTACAACTACCAGCCAAAGTTGAGTTGGAAGGAGTGAGTTGGTAAGTGAGACAGAGAGACTGAGTAATAAAACAAAAAGAGTGGCAAAATAGATAGCAGCCAAATCAATCGGGCCATAAACTACTTACTTGGTTGTTGAAAGGAGGCAAGCAGGCAGGCAGGAGGAGCCTAGGCAGCAAGGGGGGAAAATACAGGAGGCACATTCAGCAACGCAGGGCGTGTGAGCCAATGGCCAAGGTGATAAGGACGACGAAAATTAAATAGTGGCTCTAGTGATTAGCGTATTGTGTTATCAGAATTATGAGAGCTGAACAGTGATCCTCTTGTAAATCTCTCATCACCCTTTCATCAGCTGCTGTTGCCCCCTCCTCCTTTAAAAAGAGCCCGCCGCATGAGTATGCAGTAGAAGCAACACATTTTCAAGAGTCTTGCAAAATTAAAGTCCAGGATCACTTGTTCCTTTTTTCTCCATACAGCTTTTAACGATGCTAGGTAGGATAGCCTAATGTCATATTTTGCGCGCTATCTCTTACAAATGGCCAAGTTCTCCACTGAAAGGGAACAGGCAGACACCCTCATGTATACCCTGGAAATCAGCCCAAAGCCCATACATCTTACCTGGAGCCTCAGTGATGATTGGCTAGCATCCAAGGAAACATCCCAGCACCCTTTTAGAGGAGACTACACTGCCAATTGTTAGAAGGGGCATTCCAAGGTCTGAAAATGCTCAAATCATTGATAACAAAAAGATTTGATCCGCCTCAGAGAGAGAGAGAGAGAGAGAGAGATTAAATCATTACCAGACTACAAATTCAGTGTGGCATATTAATATTGGTGATGATGACTATTACCAGTTTGTCACCTCTGTTAACTGGCTGCCAAGCTTACAAGCAAGCGGTTTGTTTACTTCAACCTCCCACACAGCCTTTGTTAACATAATTATTTTCCTACCTTCATTTATTTTAATACACACGCAGCTATTTATATTGGCACGCATATATTTTAAACGCATTCCGGCCACATACTGACCCCAGAGCGGCCTGGAAAGTAGCAACGGAATTTCCTCCCCCCAAACAAACACATGGACATTTCACATAGTCCTACACCCTCAACTAACGAGGACGAGGCAGTTCGATCAACCAACAACGACGCGGCTTTTAGTAGACAGTAAGATCGATCGGCAATAGCCCTCCATATACCACATAATATGTGTTTGCTTTGACAATGGATAAAGTGTATAGAGCAATACTGGCACATTGCAACTTACATTTACACACACATGTATATATAAATGGCTTATTCTGATCTGTTGCCTTGTATAGCTCGGCCGTTGCAGCTGGATACTTGCAAGACCAATTCATCAAGCATTTTGTCAGAAACTCGCCGCCCAAAAGACCACCTCTAATAAATCGAGGCACGTACTGCAGGCTCACTGGTGTAAAGAGCATTCTAAAACAATTTATAGAAAAGACACCACAGTTTAAAGAGACCCAAATCGTATCCCTCGGAGCAGGCTATGATACCACATACTTTGTATTAAAGGTATACCAATTTAGAATAATACTGCTAAAATCTCTACAATTGTCACCGCCATTAGCTTCATATGTATTTGTTGCAATAGAGCGAATTTGGATTGTCAGCTACGAGATACTTTGAAATAGATTTCCCCGAAATTACAAGCACAAAAGCCATGACGATATCAAGAAAAAGACCCCTCAAGTCAGCATTGCTTCAAACACCAAACAGAACCCTTGCTGCTCCTAGCACCGCAGATAGTATAAAAATAAACAATAGCGGGCTCGATCTGAGCTCACCCGACTATTATTTAATTTCCGGTGACTTACGACACTTTGAGTCCCAAATCGCTCCAAAGCTGCTTGAAAATGGGTTCAAGACAAGCGTCCCTACACTTTTCCTGTCAGAATGCGTGCTAATTTACCTTGATTCTGAACACTCTAACGCCATATTAGACTGGGTCACTGCCAACATGAAGCCATCGGGCTGCTTTGCTTTTTTGACTTACGAACAGATCAACCCATCAGACTCGTTCGGTCAAATGATGATCCAGAATTTAAGGAATCGTGGAATCGAGCTCAAAGGACTGGTCGGCTGTCCCACCCTTGAATCCCAAAAGCAACGATATGTTTCTAGGGGCTGGGACCATGCCGAGGTGCTGGATCTGGATCAGTACCACCAAAAATATGTATCTCACGAAGAGAAGGCTAGGTAAGTCTTGTCGATCTGATCTGCATGGCTGAGAGATGCACGTTATTATTGATTCTATGGAACATCTGCTAACTTTTATATGATGGATTTGGTCGTGGTAGACTGACTAAGGTCGAGATGTTGGATGAGTGGGAGGAATTTACGCTACTTGCCCAGCACTACTGCTTTACTTTTGCCTATTCTGCACAAAATCCCGAGTTTAGGGAGATCATTTCTGATATTCATTTCTAACAAGTCACAACATATCATTTATCACAATAATTATTATTTGGTTTTCTGTCGTAAATACACACCTTTTCCTCCTCAACATAGTTAGTTTTAGTATTATATATTAGCCATTCATTAGGCAGCGACGAATAAACAAACAAAAGTATTGAAGCTAAACAGCACACTACTATCAAAACATGCGATGGAGATTTTACTTGCTGCGCTTGTAGATCTTGTCAAAGAAGGCCTTGAATACCTGACCGAGCTTTGGATCCTTGACTTCGCTGATCTGGTCAAGGAGATTCTTACCAACACGCTCCTCGTATTCAAGATAAACGGACTCGATATTCAAGTCACGGTAAAGGGCCTTGACCTTGGCAGCCTTCTCCTGATCTTTACGTCCATAATTGTCCTCAAGGATCTGGCGCTGCTCCTTGCTACCTGAGCGAGCGATAGCATCAAGAGCCTGAACAACCATCCAGGAGCACTTATTGTCCTCAATATCAGTTCCAATCTTGCCAATGTGTTCTGGATCGCCATAGCAGTCTAGATAATCGTCCTGGATCTGGAAGTATTCGCCCAAAGGAATCAAGAACTCCTCGGCCTGCTTGAAAATAGGATCCTCGGCCTTGTATCCGCACAAAAGGAAGGACATTGCTACGGGCAAGTAGAACGAGTAGTAGGCGGTCTTGTACTTGACAATATAGGCGTGCTTTTCAATCGAGAATCTGTCAAGGTTGATATCGTCTTCGGGAGCAGTGATCAGATCGATCATCTGGCCCAGCTCGGTGCGGTATGTGCAGTCCTGGAGGAGTTCGAGCAGATCGACATAGAATGGCTCTTGTTTGAAGTGCTTCTTGAAGAGGCGGTAGATGAATGCCTCGAGCAAGAAGGAGTCATTAATGGCAATGAGACCGACACCTTCGTTGCGATACCAGGCGGGTTGGCCGCGACGCGTGATTGAGGCGTCCATGATATCGTCGGCGACTAGGAAAAAGGCTTGGAGCCATTCGACCGACCAGCCAAGGATGAAGGCCTTGCGCTTGATCTCGGGAGTAAAGTTTTCTTCGCCAACCAAAATGCGAGTGGTGTCGACAACAGAGAGACCGCGGTTCATCTTGCCACCAGCTACGTTGTAGTCAATAACCTAAATGCCGTACACAATATTATTAAAGCGGCGCATTAGTTATATGCTATTGTGCTGTGTATTTATACATATATGTATATGCGCCTTATTATTTATGCTAGCCGTGGTGTAGAGGAGTTGTTGAATAACAAGTCCTTTGGCACTTTCCAGCCTACCGAACTTGTGTCTCCACTCTACTCCTTTTCATTATATTTAAAGGTATTGCTAAATAGCAGATTTGTCATTGCTGAGGCGGTAATTACCTTTCTGAGACGCTCAATAGATTCGGGACTGCAATCATAGCTGGGCAATTCACCCAACACATCTTCAACTAGGGTAGGAAAAAAGTCAATAAACTCTTGTTTCGATGTAGCGCCCATTTTATAACTTGATATCGAGAATACAATATGTGGTAATAATAACAGAATAGTAGTACAAATTACTTTGTTAGTACACACACATCAGGGGTTTTTTAAATTCGCAGTTCCATTTCCACCACGGTAATAGATAGTCACAACGAAACAACAATAGTAGTGGTGGGTCTCATGCGATCTGTCAGTGTTATTAAATATTGGGTTTACCTGCTTAACTAACTAAATAACTAGCCGTCTACCTAACTGCTGTTGTAAATATTAAATAAGAATATGCAAACAATAAAGCAAAGCAAAGTAGGATAATTCCCCAAGATTTCTTCTTTACAAATCAACCACCAAACATCCTCTCCATCACATCCTCATCAGCCATTACCAACAACAGTTAGCACAATAGTCGACCTGGACCACAGTCGCCAACGCCGAGCCCAATATTATTTACGGATTAACTAATCCAGGTTGCTAATACCCCACACACAACACATCAGACAAAGCAGTGGTATCCATGTTAAGGGAAGAATGTGAGAAAACAACTAATAATACACCAATATGAACAGCCACCTTTGTTTATAAAACATCGAGAAGGCTTTGCAAGAGACACAAAAATATAAACTAATAGCTTAGCCTTCTTGATGCTCCATCCTACAACTGCAACAGTAACGAGCATATGTAGACTTGATTACTCTAGAAAAAGCCATATTGTCTGATTAGATCAGGTCTGTTTTTAAAATAGCTAAAAGTCCAACAAGAAGTGGTGGACAACTGGAAATGTATTATGAACATGAACTTAATGGTGTCTATACAAACGAGTGATTATTTTTGAAGGACTACTAATTTTTACTAGTAGGCCAGTTTCAACTCGCATACTGGCCAGCCTACATTATCATTGATAATATTAACTTGGCCCTTCAAAAATAATCACTCAAATCAATGCAATAGAAAATGCAAAAGTATGGCGTGGATGATAGTCGAGTTTTTGGATATCGGGCTTATATCAACATTCCTTATATTCTATCGTCGTGCCTTTCTTGTAGCCTTTGCCTACGTCATCGTCGAGACTATCTTCCTGAGGCCCAAATGGATTAGTATAGTGGTTGTAAAGCATGACAAGTGAAACAATCGGGAGCTTATCTTTAAAGCCAAAGTAAGCATTCTCCATCGTTGTCGTAAATGAAACAGATAAAGAGGTGTCGAGAAGTCTGTCAATCATCATGAATAGGTAAAATGCAATATGCAAGTGGAAATGAGAGAAAAAGGCGACCTGGAATATACGATGCCCAAAATGTCTAATGAAAAAGAGGAGCATTTATACGGAGTGTTGCTGTCACTGTTGTACGAAGTCGTGTGGAAATTAGCCATACCACCATGAATACTGGTGCCAAGATGATTCCTGAATAAAAAGCCACAGAGGAAAATCTTTCAAGAAGTCTTTAAACAACAACAATGGCTGTGATCTACAGCCATCATCTCCTCATTGCGGCTTTGTGTCTGTGTCATGCATCCCAAGTGCAAACAAATGGTGGAAATTCGCTAGTGATCAGGCGTGAAATAAGCAGAGATGGGCTCTCAGGTTTTGACCCAATCATCAGCCATTCCATATGCAACAACTCCTGGGGACCCACCATTTTGCCCAAAGCCTTGTCAAATCTGGCCATATACTCATTGGAATCGCGGCTAAATTTTTGTCTGGGCATTTAATTGTTTTGCATCATCCACAAAGAAAATACCTTGGCTTTCATGGCTGTTGACTTTCATTCCTGCGATTGTCTAAATGCCGGAATTCAGCCACCTCTCATGAGAAGTAACTCTAACTTTTGGGCTCCCGTTAAAAGGCAAATCCTTCAATCCATGGCCCGCCGCACTAACCAAAACGATGGTTGTTTTATGATTGAAAAACCTAAATCAGTTAAGGCAAAATGTAAGCTTCCAGCTAATAGGTGGTCATCACAAACCCAAGACAAAAATTTGGTGCATAACTGTATGGAGCACTCCAAGTCTTTTGGCCTAGGATTATGCAAAGATTACTCAAGCACTACAGCACGATTCTACATAAACTCCTGGAGAAAAAAACAGTTGCAGTCGTGGTGACTCCAAAGATTATGAAGAGATACGATTCCTGCACTAACAATGTGCTTGTCATTGATTAGACTAAAGGCCTGTATTTTTTAAGCATTTGCTACACACCCATCAATGGGATAATAATATCCACAACTATTTATATAACAGATGTCCTGTCACACCCTTGGTTCCCCATATAAAAATCTTTTTCTTTTTTTCTGTAACACTACAGCACTGAAATTGTTTGTGACGACTAGACACACACACGCAGGACCTTCCAGTTATGGATAACCCTAATCAAAACATCTACTACTACACCGGCGGCGGCAACAGCAGCAGCGGCAGCAGTGGACGTCGACAAAGACAGGAAGCAAATGACAATGGTGGTGATAATGAGGAAGAAGCAAGGTATGGACATCAGGCACAACAGTTACTGTTTCCATCGTTCCAGCTAAACCCGCCCTATTACCAACAGCCTCAGGACCCTCAGGACGATACTTTTTTAAGGGATGCCAGCCTGACTCAACATCCCGACTTTTTGGAACCGCAGACCATGCCTTCTTATGCAGACACCAGTGTGATTCAACCTACGCCCTTTTTGCGTACCCAGAGTCCCTACAGTATGCCTAATGAACATTTCGCCACCGGCAGCCAGGCTATGTTTGGCAGTGGGCTTTATGGTCAAAGTCATTTCCAACTTCAACCTAGAAGCAGTCAAATGCAGCGTCAGGATGGACGACAGGACGAGGAACTGTACCAGCAACAAATTAGCGAGGATCCTATGGCCATCAGCAGCAGTGTTATAAAATATACTACTGCAGGCGACTCGATGGATTCTTCTGGTTTCAAAGGGAGAACCCTGTTGCCTGGACTACACCATCCTCATTCTCCCCATCTTCTCCCGTTGGCTTCTGCTCCACCACGACGACAGCAACAACAACAACAACCAGAAATTGCTGTTGCTGCATCTGGCCCAGGTATGCAAGTGGAATCTCAAATGTCAGAATCGGCATCGGCATCCTCCAGTAATAACAACTGGGATTATGGAGCCTATATTGGCAGTTTTGGCAAACGTCCTCATGACAATATGGCTCTGTACCAAAGAGCCCAGATAAGACGAAAAGCTGACGCTTCTGCTTCATCAAACAGCAAAGAGTCAAGGCAACCCGTCCGAACTAAATGGACACCAACCTACTTTCCCAGACATGTCCTTAGTGTTTACTTCACGGATAACGAAGATATTCCTAACGACTTTTATACAGAAAAGGACATCCTCACAGCAATAAAAGAATCCATTAGATTCGTTGCTGGAGGAAACACCGAATCAGAGCCACCAGTGACTCTTGCAATGACATCATTAAGTCCAAGAGCAGGAATCTCGGCCATTGAAAAAATCTCGCCATTCAGCCTCCTAAAAGCCGGCATGGCCCAAGAGCCACAAAACTACACAAAAATCATGCACCACGCTCTAAAATATAACCTCGAAAAGTCACTCCAAGAAGTCATCAGACAAACCAGAGAAAAACTCGACTCGCACATTGCGCCATTGCCAACCCCCAGAACCAAATACAAAATACATGGCTTTAGCGACAAGGCATTAGAAACCAACATATTTGATTACCTTCTTCGGTACATTGTGGTTGAGCATGCCATGTTTCGTGCCATTGAGAATCCAGGTTCAGTTGGCAAATCAGCCAGCACTACTGCCTCTTCTCCAAGCTTGACTGGCACTTGGTTAACGGGATTCCGTCTTATGGCCGCATTCATTTCCAAGCTGGCCAGGGAATTGGCCAAGACAAATGACATTTTTCTTGATAATGGAGATGTTGACGAAGTCAGTGATTACGAGATAAAGTTTGCCACTGGCGTGTTTGCGTTTTTATTATTTCTGATTCGCAAGTATTTTCGAACTGATATCCTTTTTAGTACTGGTGCTTATTCTATGCCGGCTCCAGGTCAAATTAATGCTTGGCTACGGTTGTTTTTTGATGACTCTGACGGCAAAGGTTGTTATAGGATTATGTTCAATTCTGATGATATTAATCAGGGACTTAGTAGTGGATTCTTGGATGCAATTGTTCCTTTTATTCCTGACACTCTATAGTAACCTCCTTACTTTTGCTTTGTTTTTGATTTTCTTTTGTATGTATTTATTACTAGATTTGTGGTTTGTTTGTTTGTTTCGATTCAATTTAATAATTTATTTGTTGTAAACCTCAGAAAGTCTCTTTCTCTTCTTTATGAAAAAAGTAAACCAAATTATTAATAATATATATTATATAACTACTTTGCACTTGATTTCAAACAGTGAAGTCACGTCATTTATGAAACACGATAATTTTAATTTGAAATTCTTTTTTTAAATAATAATAATAAATGTTGATTTGAAAAACAAAAAGAGAAAATTGTAGGTTTAATAAATCGATCCTTATATCACATGGTAGTAACAATATCCATAGCAGCCCCAAGTACCCATCCAGTCCGGAATCCATTAATAGTTTCAGCCATGCTCAATTCATATTTAGGATCGACCTTGAATCCATCCAACAGCAATGCAGTCAAATACACAATGTCCAAGCACAGATACGGATTTGATAATTGCTTTTCTAGACCTTTATTCATTTTCTTATCGACAGAGTTTTTTGGCCCTTTCAACTTTCGTGACTGTAGCTTTTGCTTGAGCCCTTTGTCTTCATCCATCCCCTTGGTATCATTAGAACTGCTGCCACCAACACTACTACATAAGGCTTGCCCAACGGATTTGATATATTCGATGGTGAGAGTCGTTTGAGGATAAATAAATGGATACAGTGTGTCATAAAATTTAGACAGCATGTATATTCTGTTGGGGTGGGCTTGCTGTAGACCGGGTTGGAACTGCCCATCAAATGAACATGACTTTGTTGTGATATCATTGTTTGCGGAGTCACTACTATTAAGGAAGCAAGGCTTGTTGAGATTTAGAATTGGTTTTATCTCTTGGTAACATCTGTCAAAACTGCTCCGACCTGCTTCATTTGTTCTTCCTACAATTGTTACAGGAAGACGTGGACTTTGGCTACCGCTTTTGTTTCTGGTTACAGAGTCCGAAGTGGTTGGTGGAGCAGTGTTTGAAGCAAAGCCCGGACCAAAGCAGGAGGAACTGACCACACCAGTGCCGCCCTGACTCTTGCTTTGGGATGCAATATGACGGAATGCCTTGTTACGTGCTTCGACTTGACCATATCCCAAATAACTATGCATATACAGGCCGTGTGTCTGACCATTTTCGGTTTTGAGCTGATGAATATACTTTGAAGGAACATTTAAGGTGCTATCTGGCTTGAATGTCAATTGAGTTGATGCACCTCCCATTTCAAGGGTTGTTGCGGTGAAGCTCCTCTTCCCTCCTTGGCCAATTTCTGGCACAGATGCAGACGTGCCGTCATTATTGTTGGTCGCGTTGAAATATCCAGGAACATTGCCAAGCAACATATTTACAGTCCACCATGAATAAACACCTTCCATATCACCACTCATTATACTAACACCATCCTTCTTTACTATCTGGAATTTAGTCGATTGAGCTATTTCCGCCCTCACAGCATCAAGGATATGCTGGGACGTACTACTCGGCAACAATCTTAGCCCAGCTGTGGCTTTGACGGCTATGGGCGTAGAGGAGTGCAGCTCAGGGGGGACAGCCTTCATGGCAGCCATAAGAAGAGGACGAATCGATTCGGCCGCAGCTTGGAGATTGTTATCAGCAGCATAGGAAGAAAGACCAGGCTCGATTTTGTAATAATCCTCGTTCTCTGCTTGTGGTGTTTTGGCACAATTGTTGAACTTTACAATGTGGACGCGAGAGCCGGTCGATCCAGCATCAACTACTACGACAAACTGAACAAGTGGACGACCCACAATGGCAGGTTTTGTACAAGCATTGGTGGTGGTAGTAGCGCTGCTGGTATTAGGAGTTAACAAATAGCTTTTTTGCTTTACATGCTCATGGTGTTTGGACCTCTTTTCAGTGACTTTATCGGTTTTATCGTCATCGTTTTTATTTATAAACTTGTCTTTGAACATATTCATGAAACTGGACGAAGAATCACTGCCATTTTTGTTTCCTGGTAACATTTTCATGAACTTTTCCATATTTTTAGGATCGAATCCTCCTTTCTCTTCATTTGCACTTACCGGACAAACAAGCGACATAATAATGATAAAGATTAATGTCAGATACGCAATAGAAGTCAAACGATGGCCAATTAAGCTATAAATACTACGGCTACGACTATAGTCGTTACTGCTAGAAACCAACATCTTGGTAAAGAACAATTTCACAGCTCAATATCTCGGGTAATTTAACAAAAGAAAAATGAAACAATAGGCTTAGTGTGTGTATTATTGGAGCGCAGTAAAGGAAAAGAATTGAAAGGAAAGGAATTGATGTTACAATCCGAGTGTATCTGTATAAGAATTCGTTTTGGATAGTTTGAAGCTTTGGCTGATTTTATATTGATCTCTGTATATCGGTTTTGCGATACGAACTTTCTGACGTTTGTGTATCATTCCTCAGGGAAACACTAACCAGTGAGTGGCTTCTTTATCTTGTATGCCTTTATTATTGGAACTATACTACACAAGTTAAATGAAGGGAAATGTAAATATAGTAAAGTGCGGCCGGCGTTCTTTAATCAAAAGAACTTTACAAATATTTGTATCTGTGCATGTGTGGCTTGCCTTTGAAATTATAACCCACAGTATTATTATGGAAAAATAAATAATGATGATAATATCAACAAAGCATAGGCACATCTGCGTTATTATTTATAGTTCGTCATAATGATCAAGATTCAGTTTTTAGTGATTTTTAAAGTCATTGATTGATGGGGTTTAAATTTTTCGATCTATAATTCTAGATCAAAATAAAATAAACTCGGATTACCAACACCCAGAGAGATGTAGAAAAAAGTATATAGAATTAAAGTAATATTCTTTGTACTAATAATTATAGGGATCTGGTGATATGGCTTTAGAACAAGGATATATATATATATATATATATATAGAGAGAGAGAGAGAGGGAGGATGTATGGCGTCGGAAATTTATTAACCTCCTGCGAGTAGAAATAGAAATGGTGGAGGTGTAGTGGCAACTCCCCCTTCTCCTTTTTTATTGCTAGTCTCAACCAAAGCCATAGGTGGCAGATCCTTTGTTTATCAAAATAAACCCTTGCAGCATCACTGGTAATGGTATGCCATACGGATAAACTTCGGAGAAGGCCTATACTGATAACAGCAAGAATGAGATGGAGAGTTATAAAAGACGACGTCATTAATAGTGGGGTTGAAACTAGTCAGTCATATCAAGGAAATTTGCTGCAAAGTGGGATGATACAAAATTGCTTGTCAATCCTGCTGGTTGTTTAAATTGTGTGTATAGGGCGATTTCACTAGTGATCGAATGTATGGTAGGCGGAAATGAGTCCTCATCATATTTTGGCCCAATCACTATCCAACTCCTGAGGACCCACCACCATTTTTGTCTAATGGCCTGTGAACTTAAACCACACATGGATCTAAACTTAAATCTATCTACAAACCAATTCCACTTAGAGCATGCAAATATCGATTCCTTTCGCTTTGCGGTTCTCTATGGAGTCGCTATCACTCTCACTATATCATTTTATACATAGATCTATTATTATTAATTGCCTAAAATAGTTAGCACCAAGTACTTTGAGAATTTGCTAAAAAAGGACATAGTCTACAGAAAAAACATGTATGGGTGAGTGTGGGGTGAATTCTTTTTTGCAATAATAAGAAAAAAGAAGAATGGGGAAATCTACAGCCAATTCATTGGCCAAAGACAGGAGTCTTGGCATACACGCGCAGCCACCAGCCCCCAAGCTTATCGGACTATTTTTACTCTCTAACTATTATTGTATTAGCAAGTAGTATTAATTGTGTCCAAACACTATTGCAGCCTGCCAGCTAGTTAGTTAGTTAGTTTACAGAGAGAAGAAAAACTCTCTATTTTGTGCTGATTGTATGTAGAAGAAAGCCTCCACTGGCACTGTTGCCAAGCCAAGCACAATCCAATTCTCTTGGAGATTACTCTCTCTCTCTCTCTCTCCCCGTGTGTGTGCTCTGTACTCAGCAAATGCATTATACAGATCTTCTATAGAGGTTTATAGTGCAAGACAAAGTTACGAATCTCTATACAATAAAGAGCTGACTGTCAATAGATTCACCCTCTCCCCCACACTCAGTCCATTGACATGAAATAACAGTTAGTTATGCTTATGCTTGTTTGCTTGCTGATCAGTCATCCTGCAGCGCAGCAATTATTATGGATGCTTCATCTTAAAGACATGGCCTGCCTCTTGTCTTTTATTCGACCGATATTTGGAAGGCAAGAGGGAGGAGTTAAATATTCGAGGCCTGGATAGACTATTGTAGACAGCAGCCATCACATCACACCATAGCATCAAGAAAATTAAGTGGACCAGTCATATTTGTCATGCCCGCCACCACATGACCACCAGGCCAGCACCACAGTTATTAACACTTGGCAAAGGCATTAAGCTCGGCAGCACTGTGGATGTGATTTCATCATATCGTTCCTGAGAAAATGGCTAGACACACCCTGCATAAAATTAGGAGCAGCCAATGCCTATCATCACAGCCATTTCTAACTTTCGCCGCGCCAGCCAACCATATAAAAGAAGGGGTGTTTGCTGCTGCTAGAAAGAGTGATAGGATGGCTAATGGGATGATTTGCTCAAAGAACAGAGACAATTGCTTTTACTAGAAACCCAGTTTGCATGTTTCTTTAGGTTTTTAGTGATAGTGGAATTCAGGAATGTACGAAACACAAAGCGAAAATATGGAAGGTTAAAGTTTGTCATTGTTGGTGTGGCAGCCTTTCTTCAAGGATAATAAGCCTATAATGACGGCAGTAGTAAAGCGAGTCAGAGAGAGAGAGATTAACACTGGCTTTCCTCACCTTGACAGTCTAGTCTAAAGAAAGACTCATCAATCGTTCGCATTAAGCCCGATTTGTTAAAGCAAAAAGAACTTTACTATTTGCTTAACACTGGCAACAGCAAAGTACAAAAGGCCTTTAACCAACGATTATAATGTCAAGCCTAAAGAGAGATGGCCAGTGAATCAGCATTAAGACGGCAGTAGTATACTACTACCAGTGCAAGAGGATGACTTAAAGAAGCAAGCGTCATGTAGAGTGAGAGACGATAAGCTAGAGCTGCCTGCTGGCCAGGATTTGCTTTCATTTAAGCCGCATCTACAGACACCACCCCATCATTATTATTAGAAGAATCAAGAGCAAAGCACATAGTGGACCTTTTTCTTTTTTGAGTGCGCCTTTTATTTTAGTTTTACTGCATCCAACATCTCGTCTCTGGAGAGCCAGAGTTCTAATTTGCTACTGCCTACACACACACACACAGAAGGAGATTCACATACAAACTGCTAAGCCTGCCTTTATTTTTAGCCCAGTAGTTTCACACACACACACGGACTTTAGTCTAGTCTGGTCTTTTCTCTCGTTCTCCAAGCTACTTCGCTTGCATAGCATTGCTTCTTCATCTTGTCTATCTTGACTCTCTTTTTTCCTTTAGTCATTTTCAATATCTAATCACTATTATTAAGCTCTTGCTATAGCGGCAAGGGCAAATACTATCACCACTGCTCATTTTATTTGCTCTCTGATATAAGGCTCCGCCTCAAATACGCCTTACCTACATACCTGCCTATCTACCTTCCTTCCCTCTTTACTTTATTAGGTGGTATATAGGAGAACCAGTGGTTTCTCAGATAGATATTTATTCCCACACACAGACTACTACTACTACTACTATCTTTTCTCTCTTACTTGTTTAGCAATAACTAAACCAAAGTGGTGCAGAGACAGTCTTTGTTCCAAATTATTCCGGCTTTACCACAACTAATTGACTATTCAATTCTCTCCGCTCCATTTCAACTACAATTGAAAGTGTAGTGGCAGTTCATTCATTCGTTAATGTATCTGGGCCTTAGCTAGCTAAAACTATTATTGGTACCAGACTCATTCATACCTCCGAGAGGCTAACCACAAGACTTTTCTACTATTACTTGCTATCCATGCTACCAGTGTTTCTAGAATAGCAGTAACACACACACGCGCGCATACAATCACAAGTATTTTTCCTGAGCTGAAATCCTTCTTTCGCAATAGTGGTAGTGTTCTTTATTTTAAACTATGGAATCCTACCTCCAACAACACCAGAACCAAATTGGCCCCACAGTAGCGGTCACAACGACAGCAACCAGGCCAACGCCCCCACCAAAACCTTCGCATTTGGTTTCAAGGCATTCTGGTAATTTCTCCAATGTTGTGAATAGTACCAATAATAATGGTGGCCACTGCTCGGCATCGTCATCATCACAGCAACAACAGTTGCGTTCAACTAGCTCGGTATCATTAACACAAACCTATATAAACAGCAATAATAGCAGTGGAGGAGGAGATACCACGATCAGTCCTGATGGTATTAGTGGTAATACCAATAAATCATTGCAGAAAAAATCTGTATCAGTACCACCCAAGCCTCGAGTAACTCCACCCTTGACTCTACTAAACTCAGTCACCACATCCACATCCACATCAGATTCCACACCCAATTCTGATAACACCACCAACAATTCCAATAACCTTACCCCTCAGCAGCAGCAGG
The DNA here is from genome assembly GCA_027575805.1 of Mycoemilia scoparia. Taxonomy (NCBI): domain Eukaryota; kingdom Fungi; phylum Kickxellomycota; class Kickxellomycetes; order Kickxellales; family Kickxellaceae; genus Mycoemilia; species Mycoemilia scoparia. Next base: position 2,506 of record JANBPU010000183.1, on the reverse strand, counting down.
CAATGCTATTAGCCCAGCGAAAACGTAAAGTCAAAGATTTCCAATTCGGCAAACCATTAGGCGAAGGGTCATACTCATCAGTCGTTGAAGCCACTGAAATAGCCACCCAACGCACGTATGCTGCAAAAATCCTCTACAAACGTCATATCCTCAAAGAAAAGAAAACCAAATACGTCAAAATCGAACGTGACGTATTGCATGCCCTAAACCACCCATTTATAGTCAAACTCTACTATGCCTTTCAGGACCAAGACTCTTTGTTCTTGATCTTGGATTTAGCCGCTAACGGTGAATTGTTGACATGGATTCGAAAACTTGGGTCATTCCCTTTACATTGCGCCCGTTTCTATTTGGCCGAAATTGTTGTTGCCGTCGAATATATGCATTCGAAAAATATTATCCATCGGGATTTGAAACCCGAAAATATTTTGTTGGGTGAGGATATGCATATTTTGGTGACTGATTTTGGAACAGCTTTCCAGTGTTCTTCTTCTTCGATATCATCATCATCCGAAGATGGTAACAAATCTTCTTCTTTGACACAGCATCAACAACAACAACAACCTCTGCCAAATCTATCTTCATCGACCACCTTAACAAACCATCCTTCCAATAAGCCTATTAATAACACATCTGGTGACGATGGTAGGGGAAGAGGAGGACGTAGTACGAGAAAATCATCGTCAAGTGATGACTCCAACCAGAACCGTGCAAACTCATTTGTTGGTACCGCCGAATATGTTTCTCCTGAGCTACTTAAAGACAAGGCTGTAACCAAAGCATCAGATGTCTGGGCGATTGGTTGTATCGCTTACCAGCTAATCGCAGGTCGGCCCCCATTCAAAGCACCCAACGAATACCTCACTTTCCAAAAGATTTTAAAGCTGGATTATTCGTTTCCACCAGGTTTTAATCCACAGCTACGCGATCTTGTGGAGCAGATTTTGGTGTTGGATCCTAAACGTAGAATTGGGTTGGATAAAGTTAAAGAACATCCGTTTTTTGCTGGCATTAATTTTAATAGCTTGACACAGACCGCACCTCCTCGATTAATTCCTCCTCCTAGCCAAGCTCAAACTCAAGGGGGAGGAATTGTTTCATCTTCATCAAATACTTCTTTGAGCCATGCTCAACCACAAACACAGCCACATGGAGTAGTGGGAGGTATTAACCATGGTTCGACTACCAATAACAATGGCTATCAGTACCATCATCAGCCATCACCGCCCCCACTTCCACCTTATCCAACAAACTCTTCGATCTATGCCGCCAACCGATCCAAACACCCGCCAGTGGCTAATGCCAGCAGTAGTAATCAAGATATTTATAATCTTGACACTGTTCCTCCATTAGACTCTACTACCATCACCAGCCACAATGCTACTGGCAATGGAAGACTGAAACTTGGTAGTGGCTCATCCTCATCATTTTCTGGACGCAATAATTTCAATAGCCACCACCATCATGGCGTTCGTAATCAACAGTATCCAACACCGCACGAATCACTTTCTTCCTATCGACTCGGTGACAACAACAACATCATCAATTATAAGGGCAGAGTGCCTCCACCCCCTCCATTGCCACCACATCGACAGCAGCCACAGATGCAACAATTGAATTCAGCGTATTATGATGCAGCAAATAACATTGCTGCTAATGGAGGAAATGGCTCTAATAATAGAGTTAACCACCGGAATGACTATTACAATCAACAACAAAGCACCTGGGATAGGTTCAAGAATACGGTTTGTTGTTGTAGCGATTAAATCCCCTCCTAACCCAACTTTAGCTTTTCCTCGGTGCTTGTTTGTGTAGTATGCAATCTCTCTCTCTCTCTCTTCACTATGTCCGTGCTACTTGTGTTGTTTCATTAGCGTCCCTATCGTTAGTCCTCTATGTTGTATGTAGTAATACTCTCTACTTTCTTTCTTTTTTTCTCTCTCTCTCTCTCTCTCTCGCTCCTGTCGTTGTTCAAAAATGAAAGAGATGTATGTCAAGATATATCATCTGTGTTGTTTAGTTTTCCTTTTCTCTTCCTTTTTTGCGTGTTTATCAAGTACTCTACCACTCCTCTCTTTTTTGTTTACTCCATTGACATACTTATAAATTTGATTGCTTGCTTACAGAGATGTACATCGACTCTTCTTTTTTTTTCCAATTCTACTTTTGTATCACCACAACACCTTTCTTTTCCTTTTCCACTACTTTACATAAGTATAAATACATTATATACACTTCTGTTTTACTAACCGATTCATTTATTAGAATAGAAATAAATGCTCTACATTAAATATGATGATGCTGTATTTTTCATTTATGCAAGTAAAGAAACCAGGGTTTTAGACAACAAAGTTCTTCATCATTTCACTATTTTATTATTCTATTTGAAAATCAGGAGTAAATGAGATTGATTTTAACCTAAATAAGATCCATATGGGCGATTATTTTTGAAGGGTGACCATTTACTAGTAAAATGTGATCAGTCACCCTGTGTGATCAAAATTAG
>JANBPU010000182.1:0-32051 GCA_027575805.1 Mycoemilia scoparia | reverse complement strand
AAATGTATGTATGGCGAGATTTCACTAGTGATCAAATGCAAGGTAGGCAGAAATGGACTCCAGGTTTTGGCTCAACCACAGGCCGGTTTGCTATTCAACTCTTGGGGAGGGGCCTTTTTGTCTAATGTGGCATGAAACTTGACCGTATGCATATGATTGGTATAACTGGGAGCTGGAAAAGTTGCTTCTAAAAGTATACCAAAATAGTCCCTCCGATATCAGCCTAAAGTGTACAAATTATGAGCCGAATCTGCTGGAGGCATAGCAATACAATTAGATACACTTTTGATGAAGAAGAAGATCAAGTATCTTATTACCCCTTTGGAGGTAGCTATATGACACATATACACGTTTGATGAAGAACTTGTCAGTTAATGTGCTAATCACCCATAATACCTGCAATTCATAAATATCAATGATCAATTGATTCCTGATTCCATTTTATGATTCCAATCAACATAAAAGATCAGGAGTCGACAGCATTAACATGGTGAGGATATCCTTTAATTATCAAATTTCCAAAAACATAGACATATATTATATATTAGCTTTGATAGATTTTATTTATTCGCGTTCACATGATTAATTATAATATTTTATTATAGGCTTTGGCAAACCAAGTCAAAAAGTTTGTTCTGAACAATAAAACAGAGATACCAAGTATTGGAATTGGAACATGGCAACAAAGAGATCCAGAAAAAGTAAAGTTTGTGATAAAAGAGGCAATTAAAGTTGGATACCGTCATATTGGTATGTCTATATATGGTGAAAATTCACTAGTGATCAGATGTGGAATAGATAGAAATGGGTCTTCATAATTTGGCCCATTTATTAGTTATTTCATATGAAATTTCTGAGGGCCCAACTTTTGTTTAAGGCTGTATGAAATCTGATCATATATATAATTTCTCATTAAAAAAATAAACATTATTAAATTGGTTATTAGATATAGGTATAATTAATATTTTGTTTTACTTTAATACTTGCAAACAGATACAGCTACGGTTTATAGAAACGAAGAAGCCATAGGTCAAGCTTTGACGGAAATATTTTCTGATCCAGATAATTATGGTGTTGAGCGAAAAGATATTTGGATTACTAGTAAACTGTGTAAGTATCAAGGATTATAGCCCATTTCTGCCAGAAAGTTTCATGATTTAATAATGTAAATGTAAACTTCAATTATTTTTAAAATAGCACCAAGACAACAGGGGTATCAGAAAGCCCGTGATTGTAAGTATTTTAAAAAATTTTACCACAATATTATTAAAATAACTTGGTTCAGGAATTTATATGATTTGAATAAACATGTAGCTGTAGAGGAATCATTAAAGAATCTAAATTTGGATTACATCGACTTGTATTTGATTCATTGGCCAGGGTAAATATCTATACATGTACTTTGCAATTATAAAATGAAAAGAATATAAATAGGTCGAATGTGTCATCTTTTACTAAAACACTTCTAATGTCTAATGCTACAGAACATCTGGATGCCAGCCAGATGACCCAATAAAACACAAGCAAGACAGAAAAGAAAGTTGGCGAGCCTTGGAAGATTTGTATTATGAAGGTAAAGTCAAGGCCATTGGTGTATCCAACTATTTAGTCAGACATCTACAAGAGTTCGATGAGTATGCCAGAGTACTACCAACCGTCAACCAATGCGAATTCCACCCCCTAATCTATGATAAGGAACTTTTGGATTATTGTAAAAAGAAGGGCATACAATTTGAAGCATATTCCAGTCTAGGAGAAGGAAATTTGATAAATGGAAAGGAGGATGTGCCTGAACTTGATCAAATATCTTCAAGGCGTAATATTTCTGCGGCCAAGATTTTACTAAAGTGGGGGCTTCAGCATGATATTGTGGTTATTCCAAAAGCATCGAGTACCAAGCATTTGATTGAAAATTTCCAGCTTGGTAATTTTGAGTTAACTGAAGAAGTAAGTATTGGAGGTTATTTTTGTATAAAAGATGCTTGGGTGAGTCAGTGTGTGTAGTAGTAGTGTGTATTCTAAAAGTCTTTTCTGTAATATGGCGTAGGAAATGGAAATGTTGAATGGTATATCAAAAACTAGACAAAAGAAGTTTTGTTGGGACCCATCAAAAATAATGTAAACCCTACATTGCGACAATACTTTTTAGAATTTTATAACGATTTTCATAGAAAAGAATAAGGCTTTTGAAATTTGTAAAGTAAAAATATACACAAACCAAGATCAAGTCATAGCTAGCACTAATGTCCTAAATAAAAAGAAAGTGGAAATTTTTATAATGGCATGTGTCTCTCCCCAAATAAAATTGTAAAATAAAAAATAGAAACCCCCAATCAGAAAAATCGTTTATTACACGTTTTGGATAAAATAAAGGAGGGTCAACTAAAATCCAAAGAACACGATTATTACAAAAAATAGCTTTGGTAAAAAATATGGATGTGGTTACCAAGTAAAAATGCAATACTGAGTTGATTATATTGATAAACAGAGTCGAAAATCACATTTATATGGGTGTAAATTTTGCGATACATCAAACATAACGAAAACTTTGGATATTGGCCAATAGATTAAAAATGAGTTGTCTCTACCATCGTTGCACGATGTGGTCATATACTCTGCGAGCCACTCCCACCACCAACTCCAAAATCAATGCCATCGTCGCATCCTTTGGCAAAACCAGCAAACATAGAAAATATAGTAGTAGGTACCACATACTGGCTATTCTATCTTTTGTTAACCCAAAGACTACGAAGTGTTCACACATACAAACTATCCGCTCCAATAAGCCAAATGTGTATGTTTGTCAAAGCCATTGCGATGAGTTGGAGCTTTCAATCCTACCCCAATTACCATTGCTACCACTATCATCATTTTCTTTACTCCTGGCTCTCAACAAATCATATATTTAAGTTTGCCTTCCCACTTTTAGCTTTCACTTTATCCACACATACATAATTATAATTTTATTCCTTTTACTTTTATACAAACTATTTTTATTTATTTATTTTATGTCTATATTTAATAATCTATTTAAAACAAATTCTGTTACCAATAATGAAGTAACAGATACTACTACTAATGCTACTGAACCTACCAGCAATGACAATAATAATGAAAATGTCGAAAACTCGGTAGTTGCTCCTGTAGAACTCGAGCCCACTTCAGACAATGAGCAAGAACAAGATGAGGACTCGGATGATACAGTCCCACTTTTAACTCTATTAAACAACAAGAATGCACAAGATGATGCTAGTGCTAAAACCCAGCTTTCTGTCGCAACCCCTGCAAACATTTTTGCCAAAAGTGCCATTTTGCCTGCTTCTCAGGATGATGGGTGCGTGATACTTTCAGATGCCCAAGGTATCATGTATTTATCCGAGGTAGTGGACGATGTTAATGCAGAGGCAGATATAGAGCTGGTTGACTTGAAGCCTAAAGACAATGAGACCCCAGATGCCATTGAAGGTGACTATGTATTTGTTTTTGCTGAAAAGCCAGATTTAAGTGTATTTGACGATACACTAGATTTTGGAGACTATGTCGTTGTTACATCTGAAGAGCAAGAGCAAAATGAAAACAAAGATAGCAATAATGATGTTGCTATTACAGCCACCGGAAATATCAGCAACTCTGATAGTGTTGTGGATGTTACTGAAGAGCCTCAACAAATAACCACAATCAAGAAAACATACAGTTATATACTTTGTACTATTGTAAATGTTGTTTGCATATCACTGTTGACTTATTTGTTTAATCTTCATGCATATCCACCCAAAATAAACTCTACTGCTGAGAATGCAAGGGATATTAGGCTGGATTTTCCGTTTATTGGAAACAACCCCAATAGGGATGCCGTAATTGGGGAAGACCAATATCCAATTCGTCTAATCCACACCAACGATGTTCATGCCCATTATGATGCATTTGGATTGGGAGGTGGTGACTGTTCCGAAAAAGAAATCGAGACTGGTCTTTGTTTTGGCGGAGCACCTCGTCTAAAATACATCATCAACAAGCTCCGCGAGCAAGCTAATGGACTAGATGGAAGCATGCTGGTAGATGCTGGCGACCAATTCCAAGGCACCTTGTTTTTTAGACATCATAAGGGGTATGCTGGTGCAAAGGTTATGAATAACATTGGATACGATGCTATGGTAAGTATACTCTGTTGTTATATTTGAGTGGAAGTGTTAAAAATATTATACTAAACACAAATGCCTTTATTTCTGATACACTATAGACACTGGGCAACCATGAATTTGACGAAGGCCCTGAAGTTCTCTCTGACTTCATTTCCCAACTCAATTTCCCCGTAGTTAGTTCCAACATCGACGCCTCTCGTCACGAAACTCTGCACTCTCAAATCCTCCCCTACACCATCATCGAGCGCCACAACCTCGCCATTGTTGGATTTACTACTGAGTCTGCCGAAAACACATCCAAACCAGGACCCAAAGTCAAAATCTCCGATCCAGTTCCTATAATCAACGACCTTGTCCGTCAGCTAAAATCCCAGGGTATCAACAAGATCATTGCCCTATCGCATATGGGTTACAGTGTGGACTTGGAGATTGCCAAGCGTTTGGATCCTGGTGTTAGTTTATTGGTTGGTGGTCACTCACATACCTTCTTGACCACAGACCATGATGCCGAAAATGTTGGCAATAGCAAGAGCCAAGGCCGTTATCCCACTATAGTTGAAAATGAATCTGATCCGGATTGGAAAACCTATGTAATCCAGTCCAAGAAATGGGGAGAATACATTAGTTATCTGGATTTGGTCTACGACAAATCTACCGGCATGCTGAATAATTTGACAACCGGCCAGCCAATTCGTACTGAATATGATATTCCTGAAGACCAAGAGTTGCGCAATATTGTAGATGAACTCCGAGTCCCATTTGATAGGGAAGGCAAAGTCATTGTTGGATATGCCACTGAGATGTTTAATGAGGTCGAAAGACTAATCGATAGTGAACAAGCAACTGGTCGCCTAGTATGTGACGCATACACTGAACTTTGCCGCAATAACCCCGAGGTCACCAAGGACACCCCAATAATTCCTGCTGGTCTGTTTTATACTGGTGGCATCCGAAGCGGAATTAGGGAAGGAAAAATCACAGTCAGCGATGTGATCAGTATCATGCCTTTCGAAAATTTGGTTGTGGCCTTTAATGTTACTGGCAAAGTCCTGATTGATACATTCAAGAAAAATTTGAAGGAGACAACGTTTATTATGGAGGGTGATATTATTGCTAGTGTTTTGCAAATGTCCGGATTGAAAGCTCATTTTATGTATAACCCTGAAACTAATGAAAAGACTTTGGAGTCATTGATGATTGCCAAGGACAATGAACAGAATTCCTGGGAACCTGTTGATGAGTCCAGGGTTTATACTATTGCTTCGATGGACTATATTGTTGAAGGTGGTGATGATTTTTATGAATTCCCTCAAGATCAGGGTGAGCCTAAATATATTATTTGCGGATACCCTACTGATGCCCTAAAAGCCCATATTATTAAGAATTCGCCTATCTCCCCCAACATGTATGGTGAAAATCGTCTGTATTTTACTAAAGTCTAACCAAATCACTGTTTAGTTTGTTTATTTGCTGGTATCAATAAAAAATACTAAAATCTAAATCTGTACAAAAAGTATCTTTGTCTTAATAAAATGAGATAGCGAGCAATAATGAGTCTCACAGGAGATCATTGCTTTTTTCCAACAAAATAGGAAGATTATTATGTAATATAAATGCTTTAATATCCGAAAAAATAAAAAATTACAATAAAATAAAAAGGTTGCTTAAAAAGGGATATTACACTACTGCTATTATTTATTCATGTATGTATTTATGCTGTTATTTATTTATTTGGGACGATTTCGCTAGTGATCAATTCCATGGTAGGCGGATATGGGTCCTCGCATTTTAGTCCAATCATCGGCCACTTTCTATGCAACTCCTGGGGGGACACACTTTCCCTAAAGCCTTGTGAACCTTGACCATTTAGTTATTGCGAAAATCGTATATTGAGACAATACCATCATTATCACCACAAATCACTCTTGTATCACATAAAGCAACACAGTTGATCGGTACATTAGAAGGTTTAAGTGTATACAAACATTTGCGCGAAGTGGTATCCCAAATCTTGATTATACCATCATTGGATGCCGATACGGTTCTCAAAGTATCCAGGGCAACTGACCAAATTCCTTCAACATGACCAAACAGTGTATCGACACATTCATTTGTTGACAAGTCCCAAACTCTTAGAGTATTATCAAGTGATGCAGAGATTACATAAGGGCCATTCTTTCTAGTTTCACTACCATTACCACCTGCTGCTGATGAATTGTTGTTATTAATACCAATAGTGTTATTAGAGGCTGTACCTGTGGCGGTGGTACCAGCAGTTGGGGCAGTGGCGACACTGGTGGTATGGGTGTGAAGCTGATCCAGCAAATGAATCCACTGAACATGGTGCGTATGGCCAGTCAATGTTGCAATACATCGTCTAGTCGTAAGATCCCATGCCTTGATTGACATATCATCCGAGCATGACAACAACATCAAACGACCATCTGGTGATTCAATAAATCTGACACAATTGATCCAATCGGTATGCCCATTCAACGAAAACACTGTTCCTTTAGTAGTATTAAACACTCTGATTTCACCATTTTGCCCACCAACTGCCAAAATGGGTCCCTTATAAGTCAGCGATATCACTCCACTATCTTCAAACGCTGTCAAAGTTCTAACGCATTCGCCATTATGATAACACCAAATCCTGACAGTCCCATCAAGCGACCCAGTGAACAGCTTGCAATCATCAAATTGCAGGGCTCTGACCGGCGCAGTATGTCCATAGAGGGTATGAATTGTTTCTCCAGTTTCTACGTCGGTTACATTTACGGTTCCATCATAGCATCCAGTGATTAAGTACTGATCGTTGGTTTGCATACACAGAATACCGTCGTTGTGGGTCTTGAATGTTTTCTTTTTGTATCTAAAGTGACGCCAGTTGTTGGCAATTATTTGGCGCTCGGCATAAATTTCTTTCCAAGGGCGTCGGCCATGCTTTGAATACTTTGGTGCACCAGTTACTGCTGCTACTGACGTGCCACCACTTGCGAGGTCTGGACGCACTGCAGCTGCTAATGGACTATTAATACCGATTAGACTGGGTGTTGCGCCCAAGTTATGATCTTGGTCGAGCATTGGTACCATGAGGTTTGGCGGTGGACTGGGAACTGGCCTCAGCAATTCACTGGCACTGCTTGGAACACATGTTGTATGAATAGTTGCGGTTGTATCTGTAGGCGAACCGTGACCACCAGCGGAGTTGACACTCGCAGAGGTACTGTTAGTGCTAGCATTACTGCTGATCGATGTCTGGGAAGTGACTGGTACAGGGTTATTAATAACTACACTGGTATTTGAGGTGTCATCATTTCCAGGAACGGCACTAGTTGTGGTTGTAGCGGCAGTGCCAGTGCCAGCGGTGTTAGTCCCGGCATTATTGCTATTATGGTGAAGAGGTGGGACTGGTGGTCTCAATCTCCGATGGTTACTTTTATCCAACAACGGTAACCCCCATCCACAGCTTTTACAGACCTTATTAATATGTTGCACACAAAGCCGATACCACAGGTAATCATCATTGGCAAACCGAGCCCACCGTCTAGAAACCTGACTAGCCGTACATAAAGATTTGGCATCCAGAAACGACAAAATTCTAAACGCGATTTCCGGAGGAGCAGATGAAATGAAATCGATCCTCAGCAATTTGGGAATAGTTTGGTTTAAATAAGACAACTGCGGTACACACGAGAGGTTAATTATTCCTCGTAACATTAGGAGACGATTGGAGGCCTTTGCTGAGGCAAATTTTGACCATACTTGGCTGATGGCCTCTTGGTCTTCCTGAGATAGCGATTTGAGGGTTTGTTGTAGTTCTCGGCGCGTATTTTCGCTTTCATGCATGTAGAGCGAAGAATTGTGGCGATAGCATTTTCCTTGACTTGCCTTATCTGAATTTGGGGCTCCTGTTGCGGTGGTGGGGCCGCTAGTGCTTTTTTGTTTCTTTAATGGACTTCCTGGCAGATCATACTGGGCTGAAGGTACCTGATGATTGCTGTAGTTATGGCTATGATGATGGTGGTGGTGATGGTGGTGGTGGTGAAGGTTTTCTTTTTCTATGGTTTTGTCGTATGTTCTTTTTAATGTCTCGTTTGGATATATGTTGTGTTTACCTGTATTGGCTATTACTACGCCTGAGTCTCCACTTGTGGCATTTGTTTTTGTGTTGCTATTAGTATTGGTAGTAGACCAAATTCCACTTGGTGTGGTAGAGGCCTTCAGACCTTTCATTGAAAATGGTAATGGTGGTGGTGTCATAATATCCTGCTGCTGCTGCTGTTGTTGTTGTTGTTGTTGGTCACAAGACTCGTTGCTGCTTAAAGATAATGCCGGTGCAGCAGCTGTAGTGTTAGCAATAACAGTAGTCTCTGTGGATAGGTGTTGGTTAGAGCTAAAATTGTCCGAAGCGGAATGCAAGGTAGACTCGTCCAATGGACCAGAGTTTGTTTTTGCTGTGGTAGTGCTAGAAGTAGAAATGGAAATGTTTTTAGGGGGAGGAGACTCGGAAGCAGAAAAAGAACTATGCCGAGACATAGTGAAATACTTGATAAGGTTTTATATGCAAAAACCGAGAATAGCTGTTGGAAAAGAAAGAGAGCAATAATGCTAAGATATGACGACAATATTGGCACAGAGCAACAAAAACAGCCCAAGCCCACACAAGTTCGAAAGAAGTGGTGAAGTGGGAAACAAAATCCACTTGGCCACGGCTCTGGCTGTGTATGTACACTAAGTATGCAGGAAACACAGGACATGGCTTATGCGCTGTGAGCCAATAAAATCGAGATTAAATTTGCAATTCTGATCGACAGATTCACCATCAATTGGAAGCCCCGCCTGTGTACCATACACGTTACTGTAATGGGACTATTTAGGGACCTTTTATCCGTTCTGTTGCGGATAAAATGGGCGCTGATATATTTCTTGCGAACTTTAACAAGGTCTTTGGTATCATAGAATTACCTGTTTAGGCTACAAACTAAGTGGAAAGAACTGCACGCACCACAGACAACTTGCCTCATGCTTACACCTTTTTTGCCACACTTGGTTGGCTATGGCTTGCTGTGCGAGAATGATAAAATGGTGCCAATTTCGCCACTTTCTATTGATCGCGCTACTCACTCTGTCCGTTTTTGTGACTGTGCCCTATGACATTCGTGCGCAACAAAACTGTTTCTTGGTTCCATGCACATAACGTGGGACACCTGGGATCTTATCAATATCATCTAAAAGAGCTCTGCTAATGTGACAAGCTTCTACTTCGATAATAAACTGATGCCATTTTGCACCACTTCTTTTATTCAGCCAGCTATCTAAACTCATATCTGACTAGCCTTCATTTGTCAGCCACACGTGCATGTGTTGTTTTTAAAGAATTTTAAGGATAAATCTGAACTAGTCAACTACTTGTTATGGGTATTGTTGCCATTGTCTTCGTAACTTCGCAGTACAGCATCATACCAAAGAAGCTCCTTCTTGTGCTCATGAGTTCTGAATTGATAGCTTTTATATTGTTAGTTGTAAATCACGCAATTTTGTTGGTAAAAGTTGAAACTCCATACTTTTTCATCTCGCTGGGTAGGAGCGCGCACTAGCCACTAAAGATGCTGTTGCTGCAGTAGTTCCACCAACCACGCCTCCACCATCATTGCGAAGCTGATGTTTCTGTAACTGCTGCGATGGATCTTTTGATCGAAATAAGTCGAACATCTGCTGCGCTATTTTCATGACATAGTATTTTAGGCATGCTGGCCATGGATTCTATACTAGTTTCCAGGTCAGGCACTTTATCGGCTATCATTGAAATTTAACAAAAAAATATGCATGGATAGATGTTAGCTGCTGTTGAAAAATAGCGTGTCAATATCTACACATGTTAGAGAATATCCTCTCAATAAACACAGAGAAACAGACCCTATAGATGATGGCAACAGCGATAGTAATCATGTATATTTTGCAATGATAAATACCACCACATCTATTTGCATAAATGTAATTGACATTTGATCACCAAGTGCACTACCAATAAAAGGATCCTTACTCATTAAGTCCTTAAAACGACGGAATGTATCTTCATTTCTGATTGTCGACATTATAAATGCTTGCTGCTTATCATTTATCAACAGCTTATCAAGCACATGAGTCAGATAAGGCAAGATGTCTGGATCATAAGTCTATATTTCCAATACCCAATGGTGTCAATATATATATATGCTTGAATATTCAACATTATTTGCAATATAATATACATATTAGAAGAGTGACATTGGACTTTACCAAGTCAGAGCCAATGATGACATCAGCAACGGCATTAATTGCAACTTCCTCCCGCCCTCTTGCTAGTTCATTTTGATTTTCTTCCAACATCTCCTCTCCCCCATCATCATCTCTACTCCAATGTCTAGCGATGTATCGTTCCGCTTCCGCCCAGTCAAGTTCATCCACACTGACTCGACCATAAAGATCCCGTCCCAAACTATCTTTCCCGTCCTGATCTAAATAGGGAAACATTGTTATATTCTTTATTGCTCTAGTGCCTCCTCCCCCCCCAAAAAATAACAAACAGCCAATATCACACCATACTTGCATCGATGAGATATTACCAACAATTCATATATACTTAAATGTATATGTATGACATTGTCAATAGTTTGAGAAATGTGGCTGTGTACTACTTACTTTTGTCCCTGTTGTGTCGGAGCACTTTGAGAACACTGCCATTAAAATCTGTGAGAATAACTTTCTTGGCACCTAACTTGGCCGCAACTAGTCCTATATATTATATATATATATATGTTGGTGTTGATGCTATCATATGTGTTTTGAAATTCATGTTTAAAAATCCCCCCATCCTCCACCACAGCTTCCTATTCCTTATTTCTTTACTTTTTTTGGCATGGGTAGTATTCAATATTTATGTGATTTTGCTTAAACTGATAAGCATCATTTTTTTGATTTAATGTTGAACCTACCAGCTAAACCACATCCAGATCCTAGTTCCAGTACTATTTTTCCTCTAATGATATCTGCAAAATAATGAAACACCAGTTAGTTATCATCAGTTTGAAGTATTTGAAACAAGCTTTTTTGAAATAGTTTAAAAAATGATTTAGATATTATACCTGGATTTTTTATCATGTAATCTACCAATGTCAAACTAATTAGATGATAATTATTATGTATAACCAGTAATTAATGACAATCAATTTTTATTAGAATTTATATTCATGCATGGATTCGCAAACTACTTGAATATGTACTTACCTAGCCTCCCTATTTAGGTCCAAAACCAATGACAAAGTACATGATCACATAGCAATTTAAAAGCTGGATCTTTTCAAGTATTTATAAATTTAGGTGTATTAATTCAACTTACCATACACTCAACCCAGTTGTGCCTATATGTTAATATGTGTATATATAATATTGTCAACTAAATGTCATTTCTTTTACAGTCTCGTAATGTTTATGATAAATTACCGTACCTTGTGATATCATTGACAATGTTACTTTTAATACCACTCTTTGTTGTTGTTCATTATCCAAGCAATATACTTTGTATGAGCTCTGATCTTGGTCTTTACTGCCATGGTCTCCAGCCATACTACAAGTGATCGCCAAGAATGGTTGTTAATACAAATATATAAATAGGTTCTGTGGTTTTAAACAGAGTGTTGCGTACTTTGGTATAGTGTTGACCATTTCCATATAATACTCAAGCAAGTTCTCATCTATTTCCTATATATATATATATATATATATAGTATTAATACAAATGTGTGTTTTAATGTATCTACTTTGTGCTTATAAATAAATCCTCAGATATGTTTAGTAAATAAATCGCTAACCTACCTCATCTTGATCTCTTTCAATAAAACCAATATACTTTTTGAGAAATGCCTTGACATAGTCCTGAGATGGCGGAAATTCTTTAGTGATTTGGTGGTCCAGTATCTATAATATAACAAGGAAACTATATAATAAATTTATGTCCAAACGAAAAGAATTTATATAATAAGATATAATCACACTTACTTCACTGTAAACCTTTTGTTGAAACTTTGCGTCAATCAATCTTGATACGCATTCTCGGGGCTATTGGGTTTATGTATGTATCATTAATAGTATTGTACTGGAAAGCATGAGCTTTAAAAAAGACCATTTATATCCCATGTCTAGTCGCTTACACTACTGTTGATATTATCGACCTCAGGTTGCTGTGGATCTTGGATCGACCATGAAAATAAACGGATCGGGATCATTTGCCAAAACTGTTTTCGGATAATGTAAAGCAATTCCTGGTCATCATCGACACGAGTTTGGCTATTGCTATTATTGATACTTTGGCCTGGCATTTTTTGTAATCAAGGTTGATGGACTGATGTTTGTTTTCTTTTAATAACAGGTTATAATTAGCCAATTGTGAACCAGCAACAGATCATAGAAATATCGTCAAATAAACACATGGGCCAGGTAATTTAGCATAGCCTACTTGTACTTGAAGACTTGATTAAAATTTCCTTTATGGGTTCTCTTGAACCAATAATAGCACAATGATTGGTGGTGAAACCTACATCAATTCACTTGCCCATATATATGGGAGACTATTTTTGAAGGGCTGATATTTGATAATATACTGTGATTGCCCCCATAGTCGTTGGTCAACAAAAGCTGCCCTTCAACAAATCATGGTCCATATAACATTTATAAAACAAAACAAATCCAAACACAATAACGACTTGCCATTATAAAAGTAATTGGAAAAAGAGGTACGAAAATGAGTAAAAGAAAAGGAAGAAAGGGTAAATATGTAGTTAGGAAGGTAGGAGAAAAAGGATTGTAATGATGAAGTATAGTTGACCAAAGAAAAGACACGATATTCTAATAATTCTTTGTCAGTACAACATATAAACACACACACATACACACACACACGGCGACAACGACAATGATGTTGTTAATTTAAGAAGAATCGTAATAGAAATCCTCATCCTCATCCGACATAAACTGACTCATGTCAAGCTTATAACGAAGGAGCCCACCAAATCCACCAAATCCCTTTACAAATTGCGAGCCTTCAGGTGAACGATCGGTAACGAATTCAAGAGCAGCACCAAACTTCTTATACTCTTCAGCCAACCATTCCAAAAGAGGCATCTTCTCAATTATATCCATATTTTGATCAGTAGCAGGATCCTTGAAGTTATCCTTATTAGCCTCCTGAATAGGGTTGAGGAACCGAATAATCTCACTACCATCGGACCCCTTGAATGTATAGCGATTAGTATCAAGCTGTTCAAAAGCAACAATGGTTTCAACAGCACCCATATCCAGAGCCTTGAGGGTCTCGTCTACACCATAAACAACCTTTCCGGTATCTCTCGAAACCTCATCAAAGAAGCCATTGATGAGCTGTTTTTCCTGAACAAACTTGACGTTGGACAATACTTCCTTGGACAATTCAATAGCCTGGTTAAATCCATTCTCACCACCATATGATACATCAACAGTCTTGATAACCTTGGCAGCCAAACGGCCATCAAACATGTCAGATTTGGCCAGATCAGTCTTGAAATCAGCCGAACCAGCCAGCACGAGACCCGACACGTTACACTTATCCTGGGTAATAAACATCTGAACGGCAGTTTCTGCTACCTTACGAACGTAGTTGTGACGCTTTTCTTCGCGAAGACGAGAAAAACGAAGAGCAGACTGACCACCACGGCCGTGCTTCTTTGGCAATTCGACAGTAAACTTATGTATGACCTCACGAGTGTTGCCACTAAGGGTACCAAACAAAGTGCCACTGCCGTCCATGACAATGAAACCAAACTTGCTGTCTGATTCCAAAAGCTCGCTCAATGCCTCGACATGGAACTTGTTGTCGCACATATACAAGGAGGTGTTGATTGGCTTAAATGGTTCAAAGTCGATATTGACCTTCTTTTCTTTGCCCTCATCGGTAATGACTGTACCACAATAGACCACTAAGCCATTCTTTGGGGTTTTGGTGTACAGCTTTAGACGCTGTTGGGCCGAGGTGATGGCAGACAATACGGACAAACGGTTGACGCGAGATTTGATGTTTGAGGCAGTGCCGTATTCATCAGCCAACATTTTGTTGGTCTGTGGAAGTTGGGATTTTGGTGGTAAAACTAGAGAAATCATCGATGTTCCGTTACTATATATTTTTATGGATACGATTGTTGTTGTTATTATTATTATTATTATTATTATTATTATTATTGATGTTGTTGTTGCTGTTGCTGTTGTTGGTTAATTATATAGACCATTTTGTTGTTGGAGAGATTAATAAGTGGTTTTGATATCAAGATAGATGTAGATGTAAACAGAAAGGAATGATAATAGAGAGGAGAGTGTAGTATGGCAGTAGTACTAGTAGCCAGTCAAGAATATTAATATATACATCATTTTTCATGAAGTAATATATATTATGATGGCGCTGGTATTACGGCTTCAAAGTTTTTTTTGAAATCTAGATTAACTCGCTTCCAATCAATCCCAATGTATTATAATCGTATCAATTGGCATGAGAGCAAATCGAATCGTCAATGTGGAATTACAACCAATAGATGGGGGAACCCAAATAATTTCAAAATCAATCGCTGTCTCATTGTGGATTCAAAAGAAGGGAAGTGTGGTACACACAAGTGGAGGAGTAGGAGGAGGAGAAGGACTACTTACCCACGAGCAGCTTCAAAACTCTTGATGAGCTTCTTCATCTTCCAGAGCTCGACATTTTCGTCAACTTCATTGGCAGCCATGGTATTAGTGATAGTGGTATTAAATATGCGGCAATAGAATAAAAAGAAAGCGATAGATAAAACTCTACTTTTTCAATGAAAAAATATTTGGTAAGTAAATTCGGCTTGAAAATAGACTAGGGTCTATATGTATATATATGTATGTGTGAATTCCTGGTCAAAGGGAATCGACTTACTAATAAAATACGAAAAGAAAGAATTAAACACACAACAAGAAAAAGAAGAGCAAAGCAAAAAGCTTGGTGATAGAGTTGGGAGTCAACCCACTGCTGACTGTCTGACTGACTGGTGGCGGACAGACGGTTGAATGAACGACAACAGTGCCAGTGCTGTGTAGAATACTCAAAACTGATTCCTTCAGTGGGGTTGGGTTGTGTTTGTGTGATTCTTTCTTTCGATTTGGGAGTATAATTTGGCCATGCAGCAACAGCAGCAGCAGCAGGAGGAGCTGTAGCCATTGCTTCCTATACATACAGCCCCCACCATTCTAATGTTCTAGTCATAGGTTGTCACCTCTGATTCATTGCCGCTGTCTTCATGTAGTACTAGAACCACTAACCATAATAATTTGCCTATTACCCAGCCACAGCACCATCATAATCCTTTAGATATTCCAAGCGTGTTGGCGGGAATTACTTTTTGTTTTTCCAGTTACTAGCCTATCGGTTCTTTCTTGGCTGTGCAGTTGTGTTTATGGAATCTCATTTGCTCACTTTGACTTCATTTTACCAGTAGGAACAAAAAGTATTTCTTTGGGGCAAAACAGCTACTTGCTGGTTACTTTTTCCCTTTCAAACCAAAAATTTTGTGATCTATAAATCTGATCTTTGCACATGATAGTGATCACCCAGAGGTTTAGTGCCACCCTTGGTTTTGATCCACAGCATTGTAGATAGAATAGGTGTTTGATTTTGGTCTGGACATTATGAAGTGCGAACTACTATTAAACATTATATCATCCGGTATACTTAAAAGCCCTTACACAAGTGATCAACAAGATAGAAGCCAATGTACTATGAGAGAGATATGTATTTTTAGTATTGGTCTAGAGTGAAAAACAAATTATGCTTTGCAGGTAAACTAATTGGCCTATTTCTACTACTACTGCTGCTGCTGCTGCTGTTGAGGTTTTGGTAGCCACTCTTCCGGGAACTTGTGTACAGTTTTGGGTTTATGATGAGGGAAGGTTAAAGGAATATCCTCAAACATGTCATCATTATTCTTGGCTTCAGCCAAAAGACGATCCAGAGTATCTGAAAGCAATTTCTTGTTTTCCATGATAGTTTGGGCCTTATCTTCGGTCATTTTAAGCTCATCAGTGGCTGGGTTGTATCTGGGTCCGACTAGCAACAAGAACTTGTGTTTTTGGGCATTGGTGAGTCCGAGTTTGCTAACTTTTGTGGTCAAAGTAACTCTTTTGTCTCCAGGGTGGGGATTGATTCCATAATGCTTAGTGGTCTTGAATCGCAAAGCTTGTTTTTCAGTTGGTGGAATGAATGGCTTATAGTGTTCTATAGAGATCAAATGTATATATATATATTGTTTTAGTTTGATTTATTCTTGATAGCATGGAATGTTTTTATACAATATTACCACAAATACACATACGCGCATAAATATTTTTACAATATCGTCATTATTATTGTTTTGTGTGTGTATGCGTGCTTTTACTTACCAGCTAATGTTGGAATCTCGTACTTAATTTTACGCAAGTAATGTCTAACATCGCGAATATTTTCCAAAAGCAAATGACCATATGTGGTGTGTTCTCCAGTATTGTCTGTTTCTAGCTTATCGATATCGCAAGCATCAGTAACTTGGTTGTTGTAAGTACGATATGAAGCGCGTTTGCGAGTGCGAGCAAAAATGGCACTAGAGGTTTGGAATGAGCGCACCAAAATTAATTTTTTAGCGCTGCTAGTAATTTTGGCTGTTGCTGTTGCTGTAGGTTTTAGCAGAAACATTATTTTTAATTTTCAAATCCTCCTCTACAAATTTCGATTTCAAAATGTGTTTTGGCTTGTATTGGTATGTGTAGTGGTAGTAGTACTATTGAGGATGTTGTTGATGATATCAGAAATTATCATAAAGAAAAGCGTTTGTGAGGGTGATGGTTTGGATCCTTTATCTTTGGGCAATGGCATCAATAATACATACCTGAACAGGATCCAAAAACCCGAGTTATGGGTTGATGGTTAAAAGCACTGATTAAATTATGGTTGATCAGGAACACATACCAAGCTGTGTTTTTGATTTCCTTGGGACTATCAACTAAGTATGAATGCTGAACAGTGATGAAATTGTTGGTGGTAAAACAGTCAAGCAAGCACTGGCAACCCCAATACTGTCTTCGTTTCTGTATCCATACCCTTACTTGTATACACCTTTTACCCAACCTCCTCCTCCTCCTCCCTTTAAATACATGATATTTCCGGGGGTATACCAATTCAACGCACACACATACAGAGATGAGGTTTGGTATACTTAAATTTACTTCTTATATCTTGGCATTAGCAATCGCCCTGTTTCTTTTGCTAGCCACCACAACGAATGGAAAAGCCAACGACCAACAAGCAAGAGTGGATAAACTAAACGCCCTTGCGAAGAGACAAAGTGATGGATTGATAACGTTTAACTCTGGACTATTCAGAGAGCTACTTGGTGTTCCAAACCGTCCATACTGGGTCGTTGCTTTGTTTACGGCAATGGGAAAGGATCTTGACTGTCGACCATGTAGGCAAGTATAAATCCAAACAACAGTGGATATTTGATAAAGCTGTACAAGATAGAAGAAATATTCTAATACGGGTCATATGGCACTGCTATATAGAATGGTAGACGAGCCTATACGTTCAATTTCTCGCTATTGGAAAAAGAATGGCCAAGATGATCGACTATATTTCGCTACAATTGATGCTGGCACTAGCTCGGATATATTTGAAAAGCTCCAGCTTGATAACGTACCAAGGTTGATTGCATTCCCTGCCGACATTGGCCAATTCAAAGGAAGCCACAAGTATCCCAGAGAGATCAACATTGTGGCTCTAAAGTTCGATGCTGACGCCATGGCTGAACAGCTTTCTGAAGAACTTGGTGTAAAGCTTGGAACCGATGTACCATTTGATTACACAAAACCATTAATGTATCTCGGCATCGTTGTTGTTGGCGGATATGTCGTATACCAGCTATACCAGAATCTAATGAGAGGTGGTTTGATCAAGAGCATAGCCGGTGTCCTTTCAATTGTTTTCATTTTAATGATGAGTTCCGGATACATGTGGGGCAAAATTAACCAGGCTCCTTATATTGGCGCCAGCCGGGGAGGCGAACCTTCACTGTTTTCGCCTGGAAACCAGATACAATTCGGTATTGAAACCCAAATCGTCTCTGCATTATATGCCCTGTGTGCAATCAGTGTTGTTGGCTTGACGGTACATGTACCAAAGATCCAAAATCAAGAGCGTCGGACATTCATGATCTTTGTTTGGCTTATTGTCCTGATCTCTACTTATAGTTACCTCAACGTGGTTTTTAGAATCAAAATTCCTTCTTATCCTTACCGTCTTTTACTACCATAGATTAGATTGACCCACCATTTATGTAGCACACCTGATGGTGGTCCAGTAGTAATACACAATATATATCTACTTTAGCTCCATTTCATTATACAGCAACAAATTTACTCTCTTTTTATCGCCAAATCATGTAAATGTTCTTCGCATTTGGCCTAATTGCCAAGATATTGAGTTTTGCAGAATATCGCCAGGGTCAACTATAAAGAATTTTCATTTGTAACAATCAAGGGAATATGTATGTTTATGCATTGGCAGTTTGATATTACAATACATCTAATATTATTAAAACAAGTTGCTATTATAAAAAGTCCATTTCAACATTATCTAAAGAACTTCGATGCTTTTTGTTACTTTTAATCGGACCTAAATCTTGATCTGTTGTTGTATCTTCATTGCTATTAGTATTATCGTCATCCTCATCATCATTTTCTTGGTCTATTCCACTATCACTAGAATTACAGCTTTTTTGTTCATTTCTTTCGACACCACTTGTTCTACCGCTGCCTTTTGTTTTGATCCGTGTAATTCGTTTAAGCCCCTGTCTATATACCATTTGCCTTGGCTTGGGTGGCTGTTGTAGTTGTGGTCTGACCTTGACTGTAGATGTGGTATTAATACCTCCACTAACAAGGCTATTGTTATTGTTATTATTATTGTTGCTGTTATTCTTGGATTTACGAACAAACAATCCACTAACACTAACATATCTTCGTCTCTTCTTTCCACTACTACTACCACCATGATCATCACTCATGTTATTATTATTATTGCTACTACAGGAGTAACCATTGATGTTGCTGCTAACTGATTTCCTCGATGTTAGTAGACTACTACTAGTGGATTTAGAAATAGCTATATTCCTAACCTCGTTTTCATTTTCGCTTTGATTATCTCTTTTTCCTTTTAATCCTATTTTATATTTACCTTTCGCCATGATACTGCTGGTAGTGGTAGTATTAGTATTATAGCCGTAACGGAGTTTGGTGTTCCCAGGAGAGGTATCTTGACATAATATCATGTTATCATTTTGGTTAGATATCTCATCCTCGATATTATCTAAATCCTCAATCTCGTCATCCTTCCTTTCCTGTTCCTGTTCCTGTTCTTCATTTTTGCCCGATGGTATTTCAACACTCCGTCGCTTTATATTTCTCTGCCTGTTAGCTTTAGCTCTCGATGACCAGGAGGAACGAGCCACCTGGGGTTTATAATGTTGATTGAGATGATAATATGGAACCAAAGGAGAAATTTGATCAGCAATTCGATGAGGATGGCCATTTCCAGAACTATTGCATGATTCGGGCTCAATAATTTGTGATGGTATGTAATCTCCATCATCTTCATCGTCTTCTTGTGTGCTTGAAGATTCATCATCGCTGTTTCTATGTCTATTAAACGTCAGGTTGCTTTTTCGTCGTTTTTGCATTTTCTTTGGAAGAGGGTACGATATAAGTAATGGTGATAAATTCTTGGATTTTGTTGTTACAGTTGCAGGGCTATAATTATTGATATTGGTGCTGGTATCAGAGTCAGTAATTTTTATACGGTCTGCTGTTACTGTTGTCGTTGGATGGGTTTCATTGAAAGGTTTTGATGCATTTATCGATTCATGTGGCTGTGGATCTGTAGTTTTACAAGTCAACGTTGGATTTCTTTTGGAAGCTGAGCCTAGTGCCAATAATGGTTTATGTCCATTGGTATCAGTAAGGGGACCCTTTTTGGTCTTGAATGGTATTGTTGTTTGGACCGAGGCTTCTTGATCTCTATTACCAACTAGCTGCCTGCTAATACGTTCGCCTCCATTAGTTGTAGATGCAGAATTTTTATTTGAATCGATGGTATGTGAATCTCCTATCTTTTGTGGCTCCAGTAAAGGCGTATTGACTCTATCATTACCATGATCTAAATCCTGCGTTGTTTGAACAAAGAGGTTTCTCAATGCAATAACAAGATTTGGTTCATCTTTTGTTTTGTAGCTACTATCACTTGTATAATGGCAGTCTATAACACCAAAAGAACACCCGCTATTGCCATCATTGACAACATCGGAAGCGTATTTTGAAAGAAACGTGTCTGGTGTATAAAAGTTGGGATCCGCTAGTATAATTCTCTCTGAAGGAAATATCAAAGGTGGTGGTGAAGGTAGCCAAGAAGAAATCGCTGGTGACTTTGGAGAAGCTTGGGTTGTGACGGGCGATGGGTCAACGAATGGCGACTCACCATCTTGGTCTAAAAGGTCCATCAGAATGTCGTTCTCGCCTTCATTTTTGTCATCAGGTGGTGGATGGTGTTGGTGAGATGGAGGCAGAGGCTGTTGATGGTTAGTTAGAGTGGCATTATTAATGGTCGGAACTGTTTCCGAAACCACGGATGTATTTGTTAATGGTATGCGAAGTTGGAATACAGACTTATTCTGGTTGACTGGACTGCCCTCGATTGAATTAATATATGATACACATTCATCCATTGAGAAATCGTCTTCATCGCTGATGCTGGTTCTTCCCTGAAGCGAAGTTTCTATGTGTGATGCAATATCATGCTTTAAGCATGTCGGTTTTTCCAATTGAGTAGGCGGAGTGGCTGGTCTTGAGCGAATTTCAGAGTCAGTCTGCTGCTGAGTATCACTTCCCAAATTTGTTGGCATCACCAATTCATTGTTGATTGATGGAGCACCCTCTTTGACACTATTTTGTTTTTGCAAGGTGCTGCCCGACTCGCTTGGCTGTGGTAGAGGCAAAGGCAATTTATGATGCAGATCTTGGTCTAAACGAATGAAGCTATCACTAAGGGAAGTGCCAGGAAAGGACCGAAAGTTTTGCGGGTTGCTATGGTGACGCTGATCAATCGATCTGCCTGGATCCAAATTCCCTGGAAATCTTCTTCCAGCTGCCGTTGCTGCTTCGGCGGGCCTTTGGAATATCAACTTTTTCGGTGATGGGAACGGAGAAGATTCCATTCGCTTTAACTTCCTTTGATTATTAGTGGGAGTTAGATGTTGTTGAAGGCCGACACTATTATGAATGCTATTTTGGACTGAATTAACAATTGGATTTAGATCTAATGCTGCCGACGCTGTCTTGCTAATGAACTTCTTTCTACACTCATCAGGGAGCCAATTCGGAGGATACTGACGACCCATTGCCCAACACTGTGACTGCTCCTCCTCCTCGATTATCTCATAAAACGCCAGACACTCAGAAATGGCCAAAACATTTCCATTCTGAAGTTGATAAATACAGCGCTTGTCCATCTCAACTTGTTGGTTTCCAAAAAATGTGCCATTGGTAGTTTTGAGATCCTTAATAAAATGAAACCCATCCTTTACAAATATAATACAATGCTTTGTCGATACAAAGTTATCTTCAATTTGAATATTACACTTTGGTCCCTTTCCAATCAAATTTTTCCCAACATATATTGGATACGAAACTACTTTTGGCGGTACATTTTCTGGACCATTTAGACGTACGTATAAACGAGCAACCGCGGTGCTTTCGAGTCGAATGCTATTTTCCTTTGTGCTAGACCATGAGTCAGCTTTGCAATCCCCATATCCGTCTCTATATTGACTCTGCTCTTTTGTTTGTTGGGGCTGATGTTGATGCTGCTGTTGCTTTAAGCCAGCTGTCATTATACATATGTATAGTGTAAAAGAGTTGGCATGTGATGACGACAATGTTGAATATATACTACCCTTTTGGCAAGGATATACTACAATGCAAATATATATTTGGTCAAGCTTTTCAACGACGTAATGAAAAAAGGTAGAGGCAGTGGAAATGAAAATCTATTCTGGTTATGGGTGTGAACAATGAATTCCTCCCTCTCCTCTCTCTCTCTCTCTTTCTTTTAGTTCCTGCTGCATATAAAACAATATAGGGAAGTTCGTTTCTATAGCCATTAGTCTTCACAAACCTTTACCAAACATTGTCTAAGGGCATGGCCTTGAAATTCATGTGAAATGAGTGCCCCCCCCCACAGGCCCAGAAAAGTGGAAAGAGCAGCTGAGTGCCATGGAGCCAGCGTCTGCTGATTGTCTTTGTTGGCCCTTTGCTAAGCACAATATGGCCCAACTAGACTTTTTTTAATTTGGTATATACCTTGTTGATGTATGTGGTTTTCAATCTGTTCTCAGGAGAATAAACTGGTTCTAAATAAGAATTGATATTAAATTGAAAGGCTTCGTTTAGACTATTACAACTAGCCTCAAAAGTGAAATAAATTTAATCTTATCAATTAAAACATCCTATCATCATTATCATTATTACTATCGAGTTGAAATGCAATAAAATGAAAAATCCCAATTTTTATCTAAAGCCATGTATAATCTCTGACCAACTGTATATTGGCAATTCGAATAATCGAAAACCATGATGATTATCTTATAACATTAGTAAACATCTCAATAGTGAAAAACGAAGAAACCCAACACTACTTTCATATTATAATTAGCCCCATTAATGATGTGTGTTTATATTATCAAAAGAAAGAAAGAGGGAAACAAGAAAAAACAATGCAGAATAAATAGAAATGGTTCTATATCAATAAATGGGTAATCAAAGATTCGATGAAGGAGTAGCTTTTAAAGAAACTTTAAAGCACGAATTATTCATAACACCGCGATAGTTCCATGTTGTTGTCATTGGCTGGGTGTTTCCACTGCTGTCCCAGGCACGGCTAATCACTTCGACAGTACCGTTGTTAAATACTACAGGAACTTTGTCAATAGTGTATGTCCATAGCTTCCATGACCAGTGTTTTTGCCCTGATTCGACTGGGCTTGGGCTGTCAGGAATTGTATTAGACTCTGGACACACATCACGATTTACCAAAGACGAATAAAGTTCGGGTGAACTTCCAGAAATACCAAACAGCTTCGCCATGTTCCATGTCTTCCCACCATCCAAAGAAATCTCAACTCGGTCAATAGGACGACCACCGCCAGCTACGGCATATCCCTTAAATGTGCATGGCTTGTTTTGAGCAATAACACTGCCTTCCTGGGGCGAGCAGATGACACACTGGACATTAAATTCATGCAATGCAGGGAACAGTTTCCAATACTTGTCACAGTTAGATTTGCCAGCCTGTGGAGGCAAAATCTTGTAATCACGTTGCTGATAATAGTTTGATGATTCTTCGAGCTCAACAGAAACCTGACGTAGCCATTTGACCCATCTTGCACCAATAACACCAGGTACGACCAGACGGCAAGGGTAGCCGTGGTCGCGTGGCATGGTTTGTCCGTTCATGTTATAAGCAACAAGGACATCGTTGCGTGGATCCATAGCCCAAGCCAATGGAATTGATCCACCATAACATTCATCGTCTGATGCCAGGCCATATGCTTCAAGCACCAAGTGGCGGGGCACTGCGTAATATTCGTTTGAAAGATCGGCCGGAATGCCACACGAGACTAGGATATCACGTAGACGGGCCCCTTCCCATTGTGAGTTTGATATGGTTCCTGCTGCCCAAATAACACCATTGACTGGTTTGACCTTGGCCTGGCCATCTCTGCGGTTTCCTGCACACTGCAATGCAGCGACTACCTTGACTTTGGGGTAATTCTTGATTTGCTCCAGACTGATTATTTGCTTTCTGGATTTACCAGAAGTTCCCATGTCACCTATATCAACCTCTAACTGGTATTTATCACTCTCTATTGTAGGTATCGCGCCATGGTTTCGTTTGAAATGTGTCTTTGTGTCAGTAACATAAGACTTGATTAGCTTGTCTAACTTGACCTCTGCGTTGAAGGGCTTTTGTGTGCGAATAATAAGATCGGAGTAGTTTCGCTCGTCATGAGGTTCGTCCTCATAGTTTGAGTTATCCTTTACTCCTTTAGCTGGAATCGAGGGCATACTGAAGTGTATTTTCTGGTGTTAAGAAAAGAATGCAAGGTAGGAGGATATTAGTGCTGTGGGTCTTGTGCTTGGAAAAACCAATTAAATAGATTGAAGGAAATTATGGTGAAAGAAAGAGAAAGGGTAGTAAACAAAACTGCATCTGACTACATACACAACCTTTTTATAGGTAAACAACCCAGAAGAATCAGTTAGTTGTTTATGCTGCTGACTCACTTTATGACAAAGACACGGAAATACGGGGCAAAAAGTATCTGTGTGGGCGAGTGGTTGGAAGATAGAGAGCAAATACAGATAAACAAATGGAATGATTCCATCAGAAAAATAAATCAGTTAACGAAATATGGGTATGTGCATGTGCCAAGTATGATCAACAAGTGATGACATTGGCTGTTTCTCCATCTCTGCTGCTGGTGCCCCTTTGCGACACCACATGCCCCCTTAAAAAAAACAAGCCTCTTGCTCCTAATTGATTTACACGCCAGATCACATATTCAGCATCCACACTGGCATAGAGGCACAACAACAACAGCCAGCAAGTAAGCCTGTTCCCACTATGCGAATGCCACTCCAAGAAAAAGAACGAATTTCACTGTAATGACTTATCAGATGAATGACCTTCATCC
Source organism: Mycoemilia scoparia (assembly GCA_027575805.1). NCBI lineage: Eukaryota > Fungi > Kickxellomycota > Kickxellomycetes > Kickxellales > Kickxellaceae > Mycoemilia > Mycoemilia scoparia. Next base: position 7,051 of record JANBPU010000182.1, on the reverse strand, counting down.
AATCAAATTTTTCATATTGCTGCAACAACTCGTTTGTGTTCTACTGATCTCCGTAATCAAAGCTCCCCTCCTCTTTGTTCTCCCACGCTTTACAGTAGCTGGTTGTTAATTTGGAACTACACATAGCTTTGAAAATTGCAGCTGAATAGATAGAGAGAATAAGGGGACCACTATCTTCCACAATGTCGGTGACATTGGTTAACAGCGCTGCCCATGGCTATCATTATAAACGACCCACCTGTTCATAACAGCCTTCCCTTCACTTCATTATCCATCGCTTTACAAAATCTTATTCCTTGGCTTTTCGGAAATACCGGCAAGCCTAGCAAGAAAAGTGGCACTGACCACCCTTGGAGTTTTTTTTCTGCTGTTCATGCAAAAAAATATCCGAGCCCCACTTCCCTTCTCCAATACTAATTCAAATTTGTTAGATAGGGCGAGTGTATGTGTGTGTGTGTGTGTGTGTGTGTGAATGAGGCCATGGTCATTCAAATATCAAAAAATAAGGGACACTTGTTAATCTGCCTGCATTTAGATTTTGATGCTCAAAAATAGAACTGTTGATGTCTATTTAAATTTACAACACATCTCTACATGGTATTTTATAAAAAACAAATCCTTTTTTTGCAGGTTTACCACTGCTACTACTACTAATACTTGTATACTTTCTTTTGTTCATTTATCACCTTCTGTTGCAAAACAAAATTTCCATGCCACTATTTCATTGTATATTATCCCTAAAGATACCTTATGAGTTATGACAAATAAAATAGTTTATTAAAACCTACAAATGTCGTCTATAATTTATATTCCTGAATTCCTAGAAATTGTTTACTTTTTTGACCACCAAGGTTTCCGAAATTATTATAAAATAATCAAAGATATTTTTGACAGAAATCCCAGGAGTAAAGAGATCATGAATCAGATATTTAGAGCAGAAAGGGGCAATGTAAGTAAACATGCCGGGCTATATCCTCTTATTTAAGTTGGCTCTAAGATGTCTATGTATTGATTTTATACTACTGTTTTATTGGTTAATAGGATATGTACCATTGCCAGATTGTGGTACTATATAAAGGGAAACTTTGCTGGACAGAAACTGTTAATAGCTTATCCGAATCTCGGGTAGCTGGCGAAAAGGTTGATAATTTTATTAACCAGATTTCATACCATGCATTTAACCCCGAATCCCTTGCTGCTAAAATTAGTTGTATAAAGTAAAACATGAATGAAAAAAGCTGCCAAAAAGGGTTCTCATAATTATTAGAAAGCACAAAAATAAGAGAAATATTGCAATCTATCAGGATATGAACTGTATTCAATTAGTTATTTTATATTACTTTTGCGATATCGATTATAAATACAATAATGAATCACATTTAAAGCTATTTATAATTTATTGCTTTATTGACCTAATTATCCATAAACTAGCCATCAAAGATCTATTTAATTTATTAAAAATTTAGTTGACTCCAAGGTAGTGTGATATGACACCGACTCAACCCGTGATATTAGGCATCTACATAAGCATCTACATGACACTGTTATTATAATTGGATACAGATATCATATAAACGAATAGATTTTAAATAATGCAGCTTAATTGAGCTTTGCCACAACTAGCATTTTTGATATCAATAGTATTTGCCGCAGCAGGGGAGGGGGCGATTGCTCATGAGGCAAGCCAATGTGAAGTCCCACTACACCATAAATAATTTGATTTCTGTTAATGACCACTGCTTCGTCATGTGCTTGCTACGCAGGATGCTGTTTAGCTATAGCTGCTAACCCAGCATATCTTAATAATGAGATTCTTCCTCATGGCTGGAAGCGCTATAAAAAGGGCAATGGCGGCATACATGAGTTCGTACAACTATGAATACACACATAAAATCTCTCACTTTATAGAATCCTTATCATACACATCCCCTTAATTTTACTAAAACAACAATGTATCAAATCGAGGATTTTATATATACCAGCACATTTATTATAACAGATAAAAGCTGGAATAGGAAAAATATCTTATTACGGATATTCAAGTATGATCAAATTATAGACTCCTTCGCCTCCCAGTTGATTCCCTTGACTCTAGATCAAAAAGAAATGCTAATCAATAAGCGGTGGTCCGACCGTATGGTAAGTCATTCACATATTTTTCATATACCAATAATATATATCAACCAAACCACTTTTCCATCTCCACCAACATTAAACTAACACCAAGTTCACGTTATAATATTTTATATAGATGAAGTATGGAATTGAACTAATATTTGATAATCAAGCATTATGCTTAGAAATTGGAAATACGGAGGACGCAAAAACTGCTGCTCAATTACTCAAAAGCAACTTCAACTATATCTCCAACGCAATATTAGAATATAAAGAGATGCTGAAGAAAAACACCCAACTGGATGTTAATGCATCTATGGTCGAAGCAGGATCTACAGAAAACATGTTTACATTATTCATTCAATGTGAATTGCTGAATAAACCTCCAAGCTCTCCACCACCTCCACTTTCTTCTCTGATGTCTCTGAACAGAAACCTTAACAGAATTAGCTTATTCGACTATGTTGATTCCAATGGTCGTATTAAGGAGACACCAGCTCAACCTATACAAAAATATAACCATCATTATCCCTATCAGCAGCAGCAGCAGCAGCAGCAGGAAAAAGATAGATTAAGCCAAAAAGTTATGCTAACACCGCCACTTGACTCAGACGAGATAATCGAAACTCCAATTAAACCACCACCACCATCACTACCTTCCTATAAGGAATATTATAATAGCCCACTTTTCATTAACAGAAAGGGTAAAAAGAAAAATAAAGGCTAATGTATCAACATCCTACCCATATGCCTTTATACATGGATATCCTAGATAATGAAAGATATCTCATATTTTTGTAATAATCATTATTGTATAATGACTTTTTTATTTATACCTTTACTCGTATTAGCTATTGTTAATATATTTGGATATTACAAAAACTATTAATTAAATTGGCAATGATAACAATTCCCACCTTTATCTCTATTAAAGTTTTGCTCTGAAGTTTTAGTAAAATATATATGGTTAATAGTTAAATTTCTTTTTCGATTTTAGCATATGGGTAGTTATTTTTGGAGGGTGACCATCTACTAACAAATGGTGATCACCCATTTGGCTGTAATTGCCCCTTTAATCGTTGGCCACCAAAAGGTACCCTTCAAAAATTATTACGCATATGATGAATTGCGGAGTGGATAAGGATAAATGCTTTGATGAAGGCAGGCCCTTTTATACACTTCAATGTTTTTTACAACAGCCGAGATATTTTATCTTCTGGGTACACATGAAGTTTTGAATTAGAATGGCCACAGAGATATCATCAAGACATGACTGCGTTGTATTTAACCACTGTAAATATTAATGGTATTTATATTTGAAATTATGTTCATACTCAATCGATGTTACCATTTGAGAATGTCATACATTTATTGTAATGGCTAGTAAAGCCTTGAATTTGCATAAACAAATGGTTTTTGACAATTTATTTATATAAATATCAACAAATAAATTTAAAATGCAACACCGTGGTCACAGTGTTTGGCCATGGTATAGAATTATAACAACTAAATGGGTATATACAAAGAACAAAAAACTTGCAACCTGAAATCACATTTGATTTCTGTGCACTTTCTGTGCATGGTTCCAGAGTTCGGTTGTTTTTTATATTCCATCTAATTAAATTTTTGTTTTAGCTCTCATTGCCAAACAATACTGGTCTCAGCACGAGACCATTCGTATATATTAACTTTTTAAACAAAAGGCCGATGGCCTTTTTGGGTTCATCCCTCAAACTGGGGTGGGAGCTAGTAGCTCTTCCAAATTGTCCCGGACTCTCCCCCACCACCATTGGGTGGTTCATAGACCTCGTGCGGGTCATGGCGCTGTTTAGCACACCCACATAGTCCTAGTGCATTACTAGGGTTGGGAGGTGATAGTTGGTGGTTTTTAACCTTTTCTTGTTTAATTGTTTTGATAAACATTGGAGTGTGTGAAAAAGAGTTAAAGGTGAATTTATTGAGGCAATAGCAGGTCCTTTTATACATTTTTGGAGCTTCTTACAACAGCTCAGATAGTTGAACTTTTCAACTTCACATGGAACTGTGCCAACTGCACTGCTTTTTCCACTCTGTGACTGCTGAGATTCCTCAGCTGTTCTCAAGTCGAATGTCTTGATTTTAAAAGTGTCTCTTTGTGGAATTGGCAGCTGATTCCTACTTGTGAGAACACTCCCTACATTTGAGAGATTGTGCAGGAGGTGACTCTGCTCCATCTGACCATCTCATCAAAGAAATCCCAAGTGACATTAAATATTATCATAGTGAATCACCTACTTTGGACATCCATAAATCTAAATAATCAACATTATTTTGGCTGTAGAGGGAAAATATAGTGAAAGAATTGAATTGCATCTATTTCATCGCCTGTGCTTTGGGTAGAGTTTATCCATCCAAGTGAGCCTGTTCAGATGATCAGTTAAAGGATGAGTGTTTCAATCAAGTGTATCATATATAAAAAACGAATCTGAGTTGATAAAGTACAGGTGATCATGTTGGTGCTAAAGAATGGAAATGTAGAAAAGTCAGCTGCAAGATATGATTATACTCAACACCTTTAATTTTATGAAGATTGTTAGCAGATACTTTCTGAATATAGCTTTTAAATTATATGTTAAAAATCAACTAGCAGGTAGGATAGAAAAATAGAGCAAAAAGCAAATTGCAACACCAGGTGTTCCCGCTTGGTCCCCCACAGCAGTACTCTCCTGGCCATAACGTGCTTGGTTACGGTGATCGGACGGGAACCGACATTTTCTCGTTTGTATGGTCGCAATTCGGGAAATAAAAAAACATATATCACACTAAATTATATCTGTGTTGTAATATAGTTCAAACACAATTAAAGATAGAACAGGCAATGGCTATATTTAAAATACTGGTGATTGTTATTTTAAAGGGGATTTTATCTATATCAGTTGTACATAATATTGAATGCTAGCCTGGGTTTATCTTCACTAAACTCATGCGCGATTATTGTTTATGAGCTCAGCTCATTCAAATTCACTGGGTTTTCAATCACAGTAGCTGCAATATCAACACCAATTTTATCCATAATTCATCAAAGCAAATCTCAGCGAATGAGCCTCCTAGCAAACCAAGTTGAATTGTGTCGACCATTTAATATGCAAAATGCCACTTGCTATACCAAAGCAGCAGCACGCTACTATTAAATAATGTTTATACTGCCATCCATTCAAATGGCATTCCATTGCCTTTTTTTTTCTACACGCTTGGCCCACTTGATTTGTTCCCATTGAATACCGATAAACAGCAAAATGCCACTTCACCATGCTTCTCTCCAGCCATTTCTGTTCAAGGTCTCTCTTGATACGTTGATACACTACTGCGTGTAGTGTTTTTTTTCATTTGGTCAAGGTCCACAAGGCTTCGGACAAAAAGGGTCCCCAGGAGTTGCATATCAAATGCCTTGTGATAAGGCCAAAACCTATGAGCCCCCATCTCTGCCTACATCACACTTGATCACTAGTGAAATCTGAAAATATTATTATTATTATTGTTGTTGTATTTTTATAATCGAACTTTAGAGTAGGATGTTTAATATAGTTGATTACCCTAAATACACATCCAACCACTTTATAGATAAAAATGGGTTCTCTTGGATTTTAAATCACATGGTGTGTACGATTGGACCAGGGGCAGGAAAATATATACATATTTTTTGGAAATTATGACATCTAGGGATGTAGCAAAATGGTGTAAATTGTTGATTTGTAAAACACATATCTGTTTCCTTTATCGAGGTATCCAGTTTCACCCACTCTTTGTTGCTATCCTTATTATTTTTATTGTAGAACAAAAATAGAAAGAAGTGCCACCCAACTTAATCATGTACTTTTTACCACTATTTGGTCGATAACATGATTTATATCTACTTCTTTATAGAGGCAAGCTAATGAACCAAAGGCATTCTGTTCTTCTCTCCCCCCCTCCTCTCTGCATTAGCACTACGTCAAAAAAATTGCAAATTGGCCAACAAATAGCCCAGTAAAGAAATTTTCTGTTTATTGGTTGGTTTATCAAGGTTTTTTTCTGGCCAAATGCAACTTTGTGCAAGTCAACTGTTTTGAAGAAGACATGAAAATATTAGATCTGAAACAAATGGCATCTGATAATAAAAAGCCTTTTTAGATATAAGAACCAAGCCTAGTTTATCTAGTTGGATCTACGACTTTACCTTCAATATTTTCAAAATCTAGCTCGATTTCAAAAAATTGATTCCTTATAATTCTGGTAGACCAAACCTAATAACCTGTTAGAACCAAAGATCAGGGTTCGAAGCCCACAGTTATCACACAAGAGAATTTTGACCATGTACTGTTTATCAATAATACATTATTGTATTATTTGAAAAATGACACTATTATATATTGAAAAAAGAGGAAAATTTTGCATAAATACAAATACACCATGAATTGAAATTCCAAACTAGCCAATAGTTCAAACAAAAAAGAAATTTTTGTTTTTTGATACTAATGACATTCCTGGGCTAGACTTCTGTCATTGCCTTCGCTTCCAGGTTCCTAAATCGCCAAGTACTGGGATGGCTTAAACTCAGAAATCTTGTCTTCTACATAATTGTCTCATTAAGGTAGAGCTATACCATTGATAAAAGCGAAACCTTTGTAGTCACCATCCTTGGATCCCAGATAGAAGTCATAGGTGAATGAGTGTGTGGTTGTAAGAGAAAAATGGAAGTCCACTTTACTTAATTCCTGGTCACAGCCAGAGCCAAAATCTTGGTTGAAAGAAACCACTTCAAGATCCTCACTACTGACATGACTTCCACTGGAATTCTTGGGTTTGGTGTAGTGTCCGCTGATGTTGATGAAAAATTCATCGTTGGAACCCTAATGGTATAAATTATTGGAAAACAAAAAAGAATGTTAATATACGAGATATTAAAGACAATAATATG
>JANBPU010000181.1:0-32083 GCA_027575805.1 Mycoemilia scoparia | reverse complement strand
CCGCTAATCAGTGGTGATTATCACCCTATGATCAGCGGCCACCAAAAGTCACCCTTCATAAATTATGACCCATATGTTATTTTCTTTATACCCTTTCTGTGAAGATTCAAAGTGCATATAATTCCCTGTAGAAAATTTTATCTGACATTGAATTTATATTCATCCAAAGTTTCCATGTTAACCATTTAAATTCAGGGTTCTTCCTTGGTTGTGAGATGTTCCTGATTCTAGGCTCTTTATCTTTTACATACAAATCTACAAATTGTGAATTATATCATCAATTTCTTTGACGATAATATGGAATTAGAATGAGGTTTTTATTCTTGAGGTAGCTGTGTGTTTGGGCTGGATATGGAATAAATAGGAACTCGGATCTTAATTCAGCCAAGTCATTTACTTCAACGTGCTGGATACTTGATAGAAAAGTAGTTAATATTGACAAAAAATCTAGTGAACCATGTAAGATTTCTGCATGTTTATCAAGGATTTTTCTCCAATGGTTTGAGTTTGTGTATAAAAGAGTATGATCCCTGATGAAACAATATCTGGGTTAATCAATGAAAAGCCCTTTGTACCTGGAAACAACTTTCGGTGGCACCCCCAAACCATATGGCCAAAGTTTATAAGGTCTTGGACAAAATAAGTCCGCAGGAATTGCATATGGATTGGCTGATGGTTGGGACAAAATATGAGGATCCATTTCTGCCTATTTCACACCTGATCACTAGTAAATTTCCACGATATGTAACAGGAAGTTTGGTAATCATTTCACAATATACAATTAATTTGAGTTTGGGAAATTTTGATGAATATGTTGTAGCAGGCTCTCCATCAAAAGTGTACCAAATTGCACTACCGTGCCTCAATGCAAATTTGGATAATAACTCATACATCTTTAGCTGGTGTTAGAAAATTATTCTGGTACACTTATAGAAGAAACCCTTCCTTATAATTCTGGTTGAATTGCGCTTTTTAATTACAGAAATTGCTTAAGCATTTAGTATGGAAACCCGAATGCAATATTTGTTATAATACCACGTATCCTCTTGAAACCTGATAATCGACTCAAATGCATCATAAAAGACAACTAAAATTACTTCTTTAGACTATCAATCGTTGGGATTTCAACATATGGCTCATCAGAAGCATCTAAGCAAACACAAAAGATAAAATATAAAGTCATTAAAAATTAAAATAACCCATATAAGGCAATATTAAACAGATACTTGTAAAATAAATAAAACTCAGGCTTACCATTAAACACATCCTTGACGTCTATGGTAGTATTATCTCCACTCAAAATATCCATCTGAAATTGCGTTACTTGACTGTTAAAGTGTGCGTTCTCGGAATGGCCAGGAATCAATGCTCCCTATTAAAACATTATAAGGACACAACCATTAAGTACATTTCCAAAAATACATATTATCAAACCGAACAGTATGGTAATATTTATGTATAGGATAAGATTTTTCCAGTGTTCAAATATATGGTGTAGACAGAAATGAGACTTCATCAGATGTTGGCCCAACTACAGGCCAATTTATATACAACTCCTGAAAACCCATTTTTGTCTATAGTTTAATGATATATGACCATACACTTACATTCATTATGATGTTTTTCTCCATCATTTTCTTTAATGGCATATGGAGTCCAAAAACTCTACGTTGAGTGTTCATAAAAAGCTGTTCTTGAGATTCTTCCCACTACGCACACAAATATATTTCGTTAATAATTTTGATAATCTTTACATAGCAATAATTTGTTTTTGGATGTTGTCTATATTGGAGACTTACGTTTTCTAATCTACCTTCAAGCTCATGTCTTGGCACTAGCATTTGGTCTACACGGAATGGACCGCCATTGCGCATTACATCATGAGCACCATATGAAGTGGCCGAGGGCTTGACTGTTACATTGTCTCTTGTCTTTGTCTGAGAAAACATTGTAGTAGTAATAGCCGACTAAATAGTGATAGCAGTGTAATAATTATTGATTAGTATTCGGAATGGTGATAATGCACGCGTCATTAGAATGTTTTATGAGAGCAATTACCATTATTTTGAAAATTCTTATATAATTTGACTTTAATAAATGGTAGAAATAGTTGTGGAAATGTAATGTAATCAGAGAAGGTATTTGAAGTAAATGTAGAAAAAGTGTGGGACTAAACAATAGCTGAATTGTTATTATGATCTATAAAGGCATGCGTAATTTTAATAACCAAGCCGTTAACACTTTAAAACTATAAATACACATACGTCACCAATGCCTGATCGGGCGATCATGATCAAATCAGCAACTCAAACCTCAATAGCCTTAACAATACCTAAAGTGACATATGGGCAATAATTTTTGAAGGGTGAATGATTATAGGGGCAATCACAGCTAAATGGATGTCTAGTTTTACTAGTAAACTTTCACCCTTCAAAAATAATCACCCATATAGAAACAGCAAGAACTTAAGAGTGAAATGATTAAAAATTAAAGTATATAAAAGTGTTAAAATCCAAGTAATTGATATATATGTATATAAAGCCTATTTATTAATAAATCATTAAATGCAAACCGCCAAGAAATTTTTGTAAATAAAAAAGTAAATCGAAATTAAAGCAAAATAAAAAAAAATTGATGAGATAGCTCAAGCTAATAAGGTTTAGTGATTAACTTGAATAGAGACGTTATCACCATTCTGAACATTGCTGTTATGAGAGTTTTGTCCAGCATTGTTGCTAACGGGGCCACCGGAAGCAATTTGCTTGTTACCCTGCTGCTTAAGCTGGTGCATGATCATTTGGGCAATCAGGTCATCTTTGTTAATTTTAGGGTTGCTGGAAGCAGGATCACAAAGACCGACAGTTGAAAGAGCCTGGCAAAGAAGAGCATCAGGGTCAGCCTGGACACCGTTACCATTGCCGTTTCCATTACCGTTGCGAATCATAATGGTGGTTCTCTTGGAAACATTGGTAGGCTTGCAAAGACCAAGACCGGCCAGCACACTGCACAAGAAACCTTGAGGACTACCAACAAGACCACCCAAAAGGCCATTTTCTTCAAGAAGCTCGTCGCGCTTTTCGAGAGGCACAATAGCAGCAACATCTAGAGATCTCTTGGAAAGGTTGGTGGGCTTGCACAAACCGAGACCGGACAAAACGCTACACAAGAAACCCTGTGGACTGCCGACCAGGCCGCCAAGGAGACCATTTTCTTCAAGAAGTTCGCTCTTTCTTTTAGCAAGATCAATGGATCTCTTTGCAGCGGGCTTGGGTTGCTTGCAAAGGCCAAGTGAGGCGAGGATGCTGCAAAGGATTCCCTTGGGGCTTCCGGTTATTCCGCCCAAGAGACCATTTTCTTCGATAAGCTTGCTTCCACGGCGATTGAGGCCACTGAAGTCGTTTTCGGCGTTGATGGCTGGAGAAGGAGCAGCAAGGACTGCGACAGTAAGAATGGTAGCGGTGAGAGCGGCAACGAGATAGAATTTCATTTTGAAAGAGCGATGGACAGAGAGATTAGTTGGGGGGCTTTGAATATATGTTGTAACAAGTGCTTGCGGGTGTAAAGAGACAAAGAACTGTAAAAGTCGAATGGTCCCAAGTGTAATTGTGTTGTTGAAGAGAGAGCTAATTGCTTGATGCTTTTCCTCCAGTATTCGAGAATTCATTGGGGTTTATATAGCAATTTTTCTATACCCCTCAAACTAACTTCTCCTCATCGGCATCACATTGAGCCTACCAACCGCTAAAGCTAGAGGTGAGAGATCGATGTATTGTAGACCACATAAACATATCTATTTCGGAATTCTAGTAGTTAGGATTCATCCGAATTCTATTACCTCAATCCCTATATCTCTACTTAGTTTAATCTTGCTGCCAACTAATCAAACAAGTTTTTCGGCAATAGACAATTGCTTTGAATATCCTTTGGGCATTAATTGTAACAGAACACAGCAATACAACAAACAAGCCCATAAGATTTCGGGAGCATAGGGCGTTAGCAGTCAATACCACTGCTGCCACAACAATTATTATTATTCTTTGGTAGTTTGTAACTCGGATTATGCTTTTCCAGTCAATTGCACTGAAGTGAATAGGATCCAGGTGTTCGGCACAACATGTATTAGTTGTAGTGGATTCCAATATATTATTCTCGGGACAAGATCCGAAAAACATCTTGTTTAAACCAAGTTATTGGTGTTACTAAGCCTCCTCACCTTGGAGTTGTAAGCAACAGAACTAATTGAGATGCCAAAGGCCTAATGATGACATTGCATATATGTGTAAGGGAATCCACTATTTTTCATGCTTTGTGTGTCAAACTGTTTATTTGTGGTTACAGTTATTGCCATAGTTTAGAGGAAAATGAGGCTTGGCCTAATTGCAAAGACGATTATAGCCTGAATGAAAATAGCAACAACGCAAGGGTCAGAATGAAAATCATATTCTATGCCGAATCCAGACTCCATCAAATTCAGAGTGAAAAAGGGGATTGAGTAAAGGAGTGAGAATCTGGTTATAGTCTATGAAGGCTCTAATGTGATTGCGATTTACATTACTACCAAACCGCCATATTAAAAACCAGATTAGAAGCACATCAAAATGAACAGTTGTTGATCAGCAAGCCTACCAGTTCAACACTAAAAAACAAATGGAATACATAACCATTGTTTGAGCAATGCTGAAGAAGTCGATCATTTTCTTGTCTTATCTCCTATGATTATTCTCAAGTGAGAATGGTTATTGAGCACATTAAAGAGACTACTGGTTTTATCTAAGCCACTGAGTTGATTATCCGTATTAGTTGTTCGTGTCTTCAGTCTGCTAGACCGTTAAGCCATTGCTGTCCTCTCCTCGGACCACTAATTACATGCCATCATCCGTCATAGTTATACAAGTTATGCACCAAGTTCCGGATCTTATTTACATATTTGCTGTAACAAACTTTGTGTATACGTTTTTTATTCAATTATGCCTCGGAATTGAACCGTTATTGTTATTCTACCAAATTAACCAACTGTTTTATGGTCTCACACACAAAAGGTCAATTTCATTAACCAGGTGCTTTTTTGTAGACTAGTTAGCAAGACTCGGATAAAATAAATATAAGCCACGATGGATTCCTTCCGGTAATAAAAACGCAGAGTGTATTTTAGGATCCGAAAATCTAAAGATGATGGGTAGAACCACACGCCTGTGTTAATACCTAGAAAGTGGTTTTGTACTACAAAAGCAAATTGTCATTTGGACGAAGTAGCAGTACTTTTTCTCTCTGTAATTGGTATGGTACCTTGCCAAGACTAATGATAGGCACTCGAGTACCTTAAAACTTGTCTCTAGCAAGGAAACTTCGGCAATTGGTATATTTCGGCTTGAGTAGATGTTTACAGCATATGCCTTTGAGATGTATTCATTTTGTCCACCAAATTCATGTATACAGCTCGGAACTGGTTGTTCAGTCGGAATGAAATAGTTGCATTTATACACTTGCCTTTAATTTCAAAGAAAGCTAGGATGTGGTTTTTACCTGAGTATAGTACTTGGCGTTTTTGTTGGGAGGGAATGAGGGCACTAAGTCTTGGGAAACTACTTACGGTATAACCTTACAACTAGCATCAAAATCTGAGAGGATAACTATATAAAATCAAGGTCAATATCCAAGTGTTTGGTCTTTAGGTCCACACAAACCCCATTCACATTCCTTCCTACAACAACCAACTGTCTTGCCCCGTCTACTCGCCTATCCTCTCACCAATACATACGACACTCTCCCTAACATCACACTAGTTGAACCCGCACATTCCTAGACCTCTCACACTATGAAATTCTTACCCGTCGCAACAGCTACTCTTGCAATCATGGCTATCACTGTCGATATCGGTTTTGCCGCTCCTCTATCAAACGACCGTACCGGTGGCGTACAAATTTACAAAAGAGAACCCAGCAAACTTCTTGAAGAGAACGGTCTTTTGGGCGGTTTGACGGGTGGCCCTTCAGGAATCTTGTGCAGTATATTGGCTTCTTTGAGTCTATGTAAAAATCCCACACCTCCTCCCCCCGCTTCTTCTGGAAATCCTGCACCTGTCCCAGTCACTCCTCCTTCTCCTCCTCCCCCAAGTAAGCCACAGTCAAACCAACCTAAGCCAGAAACCAACAACCCACCAGCACCTGCATACTCTGCCATCTTGCCACCACCACCACGACCAAATACTTTCGACTGCACATCAGATTCTCCCATCCAAAAACGTTCAACTCAAAGCATCATCATAGCCCAAACAAATAATAATAATCATCGTCGTGGTAGCCAACTTCTTGAAGACGGTGGTTTGTTAGGTGGTTTGTTGGGCAGCAATAACGGTGTTCTTTGCTCAGTTCTTTCATCTCTGGGACTATGCAAAACCGAGCAACAGCAAATGGCCAAGCAGGTTGGCGACACCATCAGTGTCAATATTGAACATAAAAATGCAAGCAATGGTAATAATAATGATAACGGAAATAATAATGTCAATGGCGGTGGATCATCAAAAAGCAACAACGATTAATACCCTTTTTAGGAGACCAGGATTTTCTTTTTAACGAATTATTAATTTCATCTCATTTAATGACTTTTCAATCTATCTTTGTGATTTGGCTTCTGTATTAGTCTAATACATTTATAAAATGAAAAATGGAATGGAAACTCTATTTAGATCGTACTGGTGCTATTAATTTATACACTGAATACAGCTTTTGTTACTAATTGTAGTGTTTATAAAGTAAAAATGGGATTTTATTCAGTGACTATGCACAGGTTTTTTTGGAACCTGCGTTAAAGGACAAAGTAAAGCAAGTATAGCACCTACAAGGCCATTTAAAGTTCAATTGATCACAATCTATTGATTAGAAGGGCGCAATTAAGTGATTTCTACTATAATTCTCAAGTTAAAATAAATGAATGGGATACAAATTTCATTATTTGCTGCGTAGAAGAAGGTATATGATCAAAGTCATCTTACGAGATATAAATATGGTACGTGTTCTCTCAGGATGCGATTTTAAATAATATTGCAAATCATATTTTTTAAGCTTTAACAATTATAAGCACAAATATTGAATACAGGGCAAGGGATTAAATCAATGAAATTAGTCCAAACCCTTCTAATAAAATGGACCTTTGGTATATATTAAATCCTAGAAACAAACGTAGCAGCAGCGACATTAATAAAAGCAAAAGGAAGAGAGAGTCGGCCTCTGAAGAATGTCAATCTAAAACGGGTGTTCATAAAAAACCCAAGAATGATCCGATTACGATAGCAAACAGTATCTCTTCTTCGTCTTTGCCATTAACATCAACACCATCTGGAGATTTTTCCCGGTTGTTGCGCTCAGTGCCAATATTCCGTGAAGAAGCCAAAATCAATATGCTATACAATCCTTAGGCTGAGTAATTTTATACTTTTCAGAGGATTCTTGATATTGAACAAATGGCTTCAGGAACTTCTATGTTTAAGCTTATCACAATACCTGTTCATCAAGGTTTGTAAGTAATACATGTTGACCCAATTCCATGGCTCAAGATCAGCAATGACAAGAGTAGCATGAAACTTACTTTAAACAGTACTTCTTTATGTATGTGATGTTATTAATCATAGTATTATTCATCTAATTCCCTCAATATATACACATATACTATTGCATTGGTTATCTTGACAGCATTCATAAGAGTATTACTTATTCCCTCTTTAGATATTTATTCAGATCCTTTATAACTAACAGTAGATATTTCTACTTCAAAATGAATATTCAATCCAATAATTCAAATGAACTATCTTTTGAAATAAAGACTTTAATTTGAGACTATTTTTTCTCTAAGTATACTTTTTGGAGATTTAAACAGTGAGAAGGATGGAATTGCAATGTCGAAAGATGAAATTTTGGAAATAAAATTATATAATGTCCCATAAGCCACACCAAACTTTATCAGCAAAAACGTTATTTAACATTTTTAATGAAAATTGTTTAAAGCCTATTATTCATTCTTTAAAACATACCCACACACGCACATATATATATATATATATATATATATATATTCCTCCTCTTTTTTTGGCTTTACAGGACACTTTACTTGTTTGTTTTTTTTATCTAGAACAATTAAAAATGTCATTTAAATTCAATTTTCCGGTAAGTATTCTTGAACACTCACAAAGCAAAACTCTTTCAAGAAAGCTTTTTAGCCATCATATATGTATACGTATACCGAAACCAATACTATAAATATGGTTACAAATATAGGTTGATGACGCTGATAGATCATCAGTAGACAACGATATATTTAATAGCCCAGATCCGGAAAATAATTCTGGCGCCAATACCAATAAAAACAGTCAAGATAATTTGTTCAATGCCTTTTCAAATAGCACAAATGATCAATCTGCATCTCAATTATATCAAGCTCCGTTTAGTGAAGTAGCTTTGGAAATACCAGTAAGTAATACTAATGTTATATAACACGAAATAAACGAAAGGAGGGTATAGTTATCAAGGTTTTATATATCTATTACTTCACTCGTGTTTATAGAAAGTGTCGGCTTTCGAAGTTGACAAAATTTGTTATGGTGGAAACCAAAATGAATTTCAAAAAATAATTTATAAGAGACAGTTGGCGGATGTTCAGTTTCAGTTAGCCGAAGAAGATACCATGAATGAAATTAGTAACCAAGATGAACAACAGCAGGGAGGTGGTGATGAAGATGTGGGAGTTAAAAAGGCTCTGATGACTGAAGGAAAAGGAGCATCCGATCTTATTGCTGGTGTATACGAAGGTAAATAAGCAAGCAAATTTAATACATGAATTTAACTCAGTTGATGATAACAATGTCAATGCTGGAAATACTGATATTTATGATTATGGATTTGGTCTAGGTGGATTAAAGACGTGGGAGTGTTCACTAGATTTACTAGATTATTTAACCCAACGCTACCCTCAACTGACATCCCCAAGTAACAGCGGTAATAAACAAATCCAAGTTTTGGAAATTGGATGTGGATCTGGATTACCGACTCTCCACATCCTGAAACAAAGTTACGAAAATTCCAACAGCAGCAACGGCACCAAGTCTAATAGCGGCGGGAGAATTCATTTCCAAGATTATAATCGTGATGTATTGAGGTTGGTCACTATACCCAATGTATTACTTAACACAGTATTGACAAAATCTTTCGAAAATACCACAACAAGCACCAATGATGATGGAGAAAACATTTTGTCGGTTGATCTTGATGAGATTCGCGGAAAATTGTTGGTTGATAATGGGATTATCAGTCAAGAAGAGATGGAGGCCAAAATCAGAGAAGAAAGCGACCCTGAAGATGATGACGATGACGATAATGATGAGGACTCCGAAGATGATGATAGTGTCGAAGGGATTAACAACAAAATGACATTCTTGGAACTTTCGGATCAAGATACCGTAACTGCCGACAGTATTTTAACCAAATCTCTCACAGACACAACTAACTTGGATATCAGATTCTTTGGCGGAGATTGGGAAAATGTTTCTCATGAATTACAGCAAAGAGGATATGTGTATGATTTGGTATTAACCAGTGAGACCATCTATAATGTCGAATCATTTTCGAAACTTTATAATTTGATTCGAACTACACTAAAACGTAACAGTGATTCGTCTTCGGTGGTAGATAAACCTGTGGCTTTGGTTGCTGCCAAAACAATGTATTTTGGGTTGACTGGTAGCACTTTGTCGTTCAAGAATTGGATTGTTGAGAATCATGGAAATGAGATGGATATTGAAACTGTGTGGAAGTCGAGTGGGTCAATGGGAAGAGAGATTTTACAGCTTTCTTGGAATACCAGCAATAATTAATAGGAACATTTCTTTGAAACATTTACAATTCAATTGCTTTTGACAATAGTGTCGAATATCTCTTAAAAAACCAACAACAAAATAATTTTTTAATGTTTCATAATTAAAATTAATGTAAACAAGAGTCACCCACACTATTCAGTCAACCAAACAATAAACCGAAATGTCCTCTAATGTTTTATAGGCTGTTTCTTATTCGTTAAGTTTGCTATGCCACTTTCAATATTTCACAGAATATCAACTGCAACACTGAATTGTTTGGGAACCATATAGTTTAAACAGCTATTGGTAATGCTGGTTTAAATGGCGTCATTATTAGTGGCACTTATAATGGGAATGATAATGATAATGATAATGTGGGTAATAATTCAAATAGAAGCCGACAGAAACAGGAGCTATGGCCATTGCTACTTTGGTGAATACGGTGAATTGAAAATGTTTGGGATGTAGCTATTCAATCAATGTCTTTTTATTTTTCTCTAAATGAATCTATCACATTGATCCTTACATGGTCAAAGTTCGCAAGAAGTCTTTGGGCAAAATGGAACCCCAGGAATAGCTGCATATCAAATGGCTGATGATTGAGCCAAAATCTGAGGACTAACTGTTTCTGCCTACTACCATAGATTCGATTCCAAGTGAAATCTTACCATATGTTTTAGGCTGGTTTTATGTTAGTAATAATACATACATATCCATATATAAATAACACATCAACACTTCTTTCATGATTTCTCAACTTTTTTCTTCAAATCATTCCCTCTCCTTTCTCAGCTTTTACTTTGATCTTCTTTCTTTCATCCATAAATAAAAATACCCAACAACTTCTCAAACACATACACACATATATTTTTCATAGCCAATTTAGAGAAATTGTGAGTACGATGCAAAGACCAAAAGATATTAGAAGTACTTTATCAGAATTGAATACCCGAATTGAAATTTATACTAGATTGGCTATGGAAGTACTGCATGAGCATAATAACAATAATAATGAAGTCTCGTCAAATAGTCCACCCTCACCCCCACAACCACAGCCACAATCAGAGCCACAATTTGTCGGATATGAACATGAACAACTTGTGGGTTTCACAATACGCAGAGTTACTCTTGATGACATTGTAAGAATAAACAAATGTAATATTTGTAAAGATAGAATTTGTCTTGATGATCGATTTATCGTAAAATTGGATTGTCAACATATTTTCCATGTTGAGTGCAGCAGCCAATGGCTGAATAACTATGAAGCCTGTCCAGATTGGTAAGCCTAAAATTTGCTATTCCTATGCTTTATACGATAAAAATCAATATTAACATTGATTTTTTCATTGATTGGAACGTGTTTAGTTGTGCATTAGTGGCTTACGATGAACACTCTTTCAGGCAGCGATGGTTTGCTTTTAGAGCTGGCTTATATTAGTTTTCAAAATGATATTAAAAATCCAGCTATTTTATTTTATTATTTGCGTGAAGTTTTTGGTATAAATTTTCAACAGCAATATATTTAGACATCAACTCGAAATACACATTCTATAAAGTACTCTCGAAACATTGGTTCAATTATTAATATTTTAAAGTGACCAAAACTAAAACCAAAAACTAGGGTATATATCCCAATTTGCATATTTTGGAAATCTATGTATAAGAGCAGCTTTGATATATGGCAAGTTCTCTATCAAAAGGGAACATATTGGTACTATCATATATTCCCTGGAATTTAGTCCATAACCCATACACTTTGTCTGGGGTCTGATTGATTATTGGCCATTATCTAGGGTGTTCTTTTGGTACACCCTCAAAGGAGATTCTAACATTTGAGTCCTCCTATTTGCATATGTCTCTTTTTGATATAAAATTTCTTAGCCACAAAGCCGTTTCATTCACGGCACAGCGAAAACATTAAAACGAACATGTAGTAAAGCACTAATAAAGTGAAATCCAATATTCGATTTATTGGTAATCAATTACATACATTACCACACCAAAATGAAAATACAACAACTATAAATTGCGCTCTATTCAGAGAACTAATTCGATTTCGAGTAAAACCACAACAAATCAAAAGCAATAAAAATGTCGGAGTTAAAGGCTTGTTTGGCCTCAAAGAATTACTATACACGAGTGGGCAGTTTGGAAAACGAAATTAGACTTGGCGAATGCCAATGACGCCACAAGCAAAGCGGCCACCAGCATTACCAGTAGACTTTGAAAGCTCGTGGCCTCCCTTTCCAAGATCGTCAACGTCGTCATGAACCACAATGCTGCGACCAAGAATACTATGTCCACCAAACAGCGAAATGACATTATCATTCAACTTGATGTCCGCCTTACCATTCGACCCGACATCAACATTTCCAAGGTCACCGACGTGACGCTCCTGATCAGAAGGTGCACCATGGGTCTTTTTGTGGGGGTTAAAGTGGGAGCCAGCAGAAGTGCATCCATTGGTATTGTCCCCGAACTCGTGGATGTGGAAGCCATGCTGGCCGGGAGTTAAGCCTTCGATAGAGCCGGTGACACTGACTGGGCCATCGGGCTTGTCTTGGTTGAAGAAGACGACACCGACGGTCTTTGCGTCACGAACAAGAGTTGCAACAGCTTGAGACATATTTCCTAATAAAGATGGCTAAAAGAATAGATGGGTTTGTTGGGAGCAAAATAAAGCAAAGCGAGGTAAGAAATCTCAGGAGGCAGCCATGATTTATAAATGGAATGTGTGTATGTGTGTATGTGGGTATTGCTAAGGTCATGACGACATGAGCATTTTTAAATTACGAGGCATTTTTACCATGATTTTTATGTTACCATTGGTTATGTCATAATTGATCTCATTGATGTTATCATTGGCTCACCTATTATCAGCTTTCTTTTATTCTACCTCTTTCGAAGTTGCTTCTTTATTTCAGGATTTCTTTGTCTTTCAAAACCGTATTATATTTTACATCATGATTAAGAAATGCATGTGGTCAAGTTTCACAATTGATCAGCTACAGAATGTTGTGGGTGAGTCTCAGCAAAATATACCATAAATTTGAATAATAATTTTTAATGATGGCCAAGTTTAGATGTATGCGAAGATACATATTGTCCTTTCAGGGATGATGTGAAAGTGACTTTTCCCTTGAATCTATGTATTATTATTGTTTGATTCTTACGAACTATTGATTATGCTATTGTAATTGTGATTCGATCATTACTGACTATTGCCTCTTATTATTTCATCTATTAATATGTGTATATGGGTAGTTATTTTTGAAGGGTGACTTTTGGTGGCCACCGATTATAGGGGCAATCCCAGCCAAATGAGTGACTCCATAGCCCATCAAAAATAACTACCCCTATAATTTTATTATAATTTTTGATAATGATTTTTTGGGAAGACCTTATTCCTAATCACTTGTGTGAAATAAAGCCTTGTAGTAGCAACATCTGATGCAAATAATAGAACCAATGATTTTAGTGATTTGACAGTTCATTATGAGCAAACAAAACTAATGAGTTGTTAATCATGATCGAGTAAATCAAGGGTAATAATTAAAGTTCAAACAACTCCATTATCCAAGTCAAGCTCAATCAATAATCAACCAACCAGTGTGTTTACACTTTCATTCACAGCTACTGTAAGACAGGAGAGAAGCTTTTGTTTATTTTTTTGGACAAGAATCAGGACAAGACAGGAGGGCTTCTAGCATTATTTACTTTTTTCATCTCTGCCTATCTCTGACCCTTTCTTTTCCCCTTCTTGAATAAATAACCCACACCTCTTTTTATTTTTAAACACAATACATATATATATATATATATACACTCCGAAAGAACCTTCCTATCTCCTTGTTTACTTTGTTATCCTGTCACAAGTCTTAATATCTACCTCCCAATACTAAACTCGGACTGAAAATATGCCAGCTAGAAACGACAATACTGGTAGCGGGAATAACCGTCTAAGTAGTCAAGCTCCACTCCCGTCATCCATGGGCCCTTTGCCATCAGACTTCGATGATGGTCTGCAATCCAGCGCCAACACTCAACACCAAAGCTCCAACAAAAATAGTGGTAGAATACATGGTCTGTCTTCGACTTTACCAAGCCAACTCTATAGCGAAGCTCCTACTCCTGGGCCATCAACTGGTACCAGCGGACTAAAAAACGGCCTCTATTCTAGTACATCCGTCTACCATGGAGCCGCAAACAACCAACAACAAAGCAACATCGGAGACAGTCAAAACAAAAGAAATGGAGGAGGCGGATTGACGACTAGCGAGCAGGTTCAAATTGACCGCGAACGCCGACTAAGAATGGGAGATGCCATCAGAAAAATGCAAGACAGACCAAAAATTCGTGACGAGGTGGCCGAAAAGGTCCGCGAAACATTTGAATTGTTTTTGGAAAACTTTGTAGACGAAACCAGCCAAGAAGCCCAAGACATCTACAATGGCGATGTGGCAGATAATCAAGAAGACGGTTATGCCGGTCGCCCATATGTCAAGCAATTGGCCAATCTCAGACTCGAAGATTGCAGTACTGTGTTTGTCGATTACCGCCATATCGTATTGTTTGATGAAACCTTGGCAACATATTTGATGGAAAACTATCTGAGACTTGAACCGTTTTTGTGTCGAGCTGTTGAGCGTGTTTATGTAAAGATCCAAAGGCTTGTTCGCGAAGATCTGGATGATGTTGATGATGTACTCCAGCAGCAACCTCTCTCGGTAGCGTTTTATGGGCTTCCAGGAATTTTGAGAGTCCGTGAGTTAAGAACTGACAAGTTGGGCCAGCTCACTAGTGTCAGTGGCACTGTTACCAGAACAAGCGAAGTCAGGCCTGAATTGGTTAATGGCGCTTTTCGGTGTGATGAGTGTTCAAAAGAAGTTCCTGGAGTTATACAGCAGTTCAAGTATACCGAGCCTAGTTTGTGTATCGATCCGAATTGTCAGAATCGTACCTTGTGGACTTTGATGGTTGATCAGAGTCAGTTTTCGGATTGGCAGCGTATTCGTTTGCAGGAGCATGCCAGTGAAATTCCAGCAGGATCTATGCCTAGAACTTTGGACGTCATTGTGCGTAACGATATTGTAGAGCGAGTTAAGCCAGGTGACCGAGGTGTATTTACTGGATGCATCATTGCCGTACCAGATGTATCGCAATTGGGGGGTCCTGGTCAGTCGGTTGTCGCCCAGAAGGATCAGGATCCTAACTCTCGTCGTCGAGGACTTGCTGGTGAGGGCATTTCTGGAATCAAAGCACTTGGAAGTCGTGAATTGACCTATCGTCTGGTATTTTTGGCTTCTTATGCCTATTCTGCTACTGCAGGTATTGGTGGCGATCTAAATGATAGAAACCAGGCTATCCCTGCGGCCCTCAAAGATGGAGCTGCTGACAAAAATGGCGATGATTCATATGGTGGCAATGAGGACGACGATGGTGAGGCTGGTACTGAGGAAAACTGTCAGAGGTTCTTGGCTTCACTTACTCGCGAAGAGCGTGAGGAACTTGAGGCCATGAGTAGTATGACTAACACAGTGTATTCTAAATTAGTTCAAAGTATTGCTCCCACGGTATTTGGTCACGAAGAAGTAAAGAGAGGCATCCTTTTGCAGCTGATGGGTGGTGTACACAAACGAACATCTGAGGGTATGCGTCTCCGTGGTGATATCAATGTTTGCATTGTTGGTGATCCCTCAGTATCCAAATCTCAGTTCCTCAAATATGTTGCATCTTTCCTTCCTCGTGCTGTATTTACTTCCGGAAAGGCCTCTTCAGCAGCTGGTCTTACAGCTTCAGTCGTAAAGGATGAAGAAACTGGAGAATTTACCATCGAAGCTGGTGCGCTTATGCTGGCTGATCATGGCATCTGTTGTATTGATGAATTTGACAAGATGGATGTGGCTGATCAAGTTGCCATCCATGAAGCCATGGAGCAACAAACTATTTCCATTGCCAAGGCTGGTATCCATGCCACCCTGAATGCCCGCACTTCCATCCTTGCTGCTGCAAATCCAGTTGGTGGTCGCTATGATCGTCGCCTAACTCTTCGTCAAAATGTTGCAATGTCTGCCCCCATTCTGTCACGTTTTGACCTGTTCTTCGTGGTGCTAGATGAAGCCAATGAAACCAGTGACTTTAACATTGCCAGACATATTGTTTCTGTCCATCAGTATACTGATGAGGCAGTTGATCCACCATTCACTCCAGCCCAGCTTCGTAGATATATCCAATATGCTCGTATGATAAAGCCTCGTATTACTCCACAGGCTGCTGAGCATTTGTGGAGTGCCTATCGTAATCTTCGTCAAGAAGATGTTGGTGGTGGTCGTAGTTCATACCGTATAACTGTTCGCCAGCTTGAATCACTGATTCGCCTTAGTGAGGCATTGGCTAGAGTACATTGTGAAAAGGAAATCCATGAACACCATGTCCGTGAAGCTGTGCGTTTGCTTCGTCGATCAATTGTGCATGTTGAGATGGAAGATGTTGATGTGTTTGATGCAGTTGATGATGTTGAGCGAGACATGAACAATGTTCTCAGACCAAGCGACGTTCTTGAAGGAAATACCAATAGCCTTCAGGGCTCTGGAGACTCAATGGATGTTGAATCCTCTGCCAATGTCGATGGTGGAGAGAGCTCATTCAACATTGGTACTGAAGGCAGCACCTCACAATCCAAGAAGGTTACAATCAAACGTGAAGACTTTGATCGTATAAGAGCCATGATGCTGTTACATCTTCACGAGTCTGAGACCTTGGCAGAACAAAGATTACAGAACAACACCACTGGTGGAGACAAGGATTCGGCTGAATCTTCAACGCCATATGAAGGTATAAGACAACAAGATCTGGTTGAATGGTATTTGTCACAACGTGAAGAAGCCATGGAGACTGAGCAAGATTTTGAAAATGAGTTGCGTCAAGCCAAGATGGTACTTCGTTATCTTATTCAGGTGGATGGATGTATAATTGCATTGAGACAAGTTGGAGCTAGTGGAGTTGTTCAACAGTCTGATAACCCGGTTAGTGCCGCTGAAGAGGAAGATCGTGGACCATTGCTTACTCTTCATCCAAACTTTGGAATTGATGCTTAAAAGCACTTTTATACATCATCGATTTATGATGGAAAGTGAGCGATTGTTCTTGTATACCTTTTTTTATTTTTTCATTACTTATTTTTTTCTATTTATATAATTATTGTCATGATGGTGATCATTTGATAAATATCGCATTTAGTATTACAATCTAACTGTGTTGTTGATGGTCGTGTAAGTGCTGGACATAATGATTAAGCTTGAGAAATGTAATGTAAAAAAACTTGATCTATATTGGAAATACTTATAGTCAGGCCATGACTCAATTGATTAGAAGGTTTTTAATCCTAAGTCATTTACAATGGTTCTAAACAAACCAGTCTAATGTAGATTTGTTCCTTTTTAACATTTTAATGCAATTTCTTTAATATTTTCATAAAAGATGAGCTTTGGAATCCTACTTTTGCCTTTTATAAACTATACTGTTATTTAATTAAAGAAATTTATAGTTAAAGGGTTTAAAAGAGATAGAACTATAATACTAGCTATAGTACCCAACATCACTAGATTTATTTCGCTCTATATCATTATATTCTTTCCTATTCAGAGCCATTCAGAATTATTTTATAAGATTTTTTCTAAAACAACTTACTCGGCAGTTTATGTTCATTCTGAACTATCCTGGGCTGTCAGCTAGAAAAGAAGGAAAATTAGCTGCATTCGTTATAGTTGGATATCAGCTATATATTTTTACTACCCAAAAGTAATTTTAAGTTTATAGACTTGTATTAGGATTAGTAAGTGACATTAATAATAAAATAAAGCTTTTCTCTAACTAAAAATAACTAGTTACTAATTACTGTTTTATTTATTTCAGTATGCCTTTTTCGGAGGAAATCCTGATGATATATATTTGGAATAGAATAGCTTTTTGCTGGCTCTTAAGGGATTCTGTTAGTTTCATGAATAATTAAAGCCGTATACTGATATGGAAAATTTATTAAGCTAATATAACTGAAACTAATTAACCAAAATACTAATAAAAACAACAAAATAAAATGTGCAAATATAAAAATTATTGGAAATTCAGGCCTACAAAGATTCTTTATTGGCTATCAATATTTCCATGGTACTCGTGCTTAGATGGCTTACATTTACCATGCACATCAACAGCCAGCCTTGCAAATCTAATGCTGAACCAGTCACCATGCATTCCAACACTAATAAACTTTGTATCCCTGTTTACTTTTCTAATGTATTCTTTGCTGAGAAGTTTGCCAAGAGCCTCCTCTGATCGTTCCTGTGCTCTGGTTAGTTCTCGATGATGACTGTCCAAAATTTTCTCTGTTTTCTCTTCCATACTTAAGGCAATAGAAATGCAGTGATCTTTGGTTGTTTGGAAATCCTTGATGGTTCTTGGAACCGCAGTCATCCTGATGAGAGAGCTCTGTGGTCTAAAGTCCTCGCTACGAATATCAAACGCCCTTGAAAATAGCGACAAAGCAAATAAGCAATGTACAGCAGTAAAGCGCTGTTTCAAGTAAAAGGCATTGCATATCCGTTTATAGAACTTCTTAAATGCATTAACAACACTTTTGAATTCCTTGAGCTCATATTCTAAATCGCTGGCACCAGCAGACACCAGCCGTTTACCAAAATCATCAATTATATCATAGCCAACTTCAAAGCCATTCTTTTTTGTTATACATCGGAACCATTCAAATAGCATCTCATGGTTGGGAATTGCAATGTAGCATTCTTTGCCATATGGTGAGGGTGGTGGGATCATAGTCAGGTACCCGGCATAATACGCCATGGAGAACCCGTGATCATAGAAAACAGATTCGCCATCATTATTGTCATTAATGGGCTCTGGCAGGCTTCCATCGAGTATTTTGACTGGTGTGGTTTCGCTTGGATTGTATTCTAAGATAGGCCTGGATACATTTTCAAATTCCACAAACCGATTTGATCTGCCTTCGCCTCTGGTCTGGCGAACAAGGTAGTTGCTTATTAGCGACAGAGCAATTGTAGTAAAAGGTTCTATTTGGCTAATATATATAGCCATGTCTTCAAAGCCATCATTGTTCCCTTCACTCCATCTTGGCTTGAAGTATTTGGACACATCCTGCAAGCCGTGGGGTTTATCTGCAATCAATTCCTTCAATAAGCCAATAAATGAGCGTGGGTTGATTATTTCGGCTGTTCCAACCCTAAAGCCGCCATACCATGTTTTGCAGTAACTAGTAAACTCCCTGACAGATAAATCATTGCAATGCAGTATCCTTGCGCTCGTGTAGTTCATTGCAGACTCTTTCACAGTAAATCCAATGGCATCCTGATAGATGTTTGGCTGGTTTGGCTCTTTGAAGTTGACGTGTGAGGTTTGGATATCCCTTGCGTATTCACCAAAAGCCCACTCACTAGAAAAGGAATAGACGCTGGTCATGACTATTTTGAAGAATCTCGGGTCTTGCTATATAACAAACCCAAATAAACAACCCTTAAAATGCTGGTAACCATAGGAAACAATCAGAAGTGGTCAAATACTTACAAATATCGTCTCGTGCATCTTCTTCAGCTCATCACGCACATAATAGACACTCTTTTTGTTTGCTCCAATTTGCATCAGTCTTACTAAGGGCTGGTCAAACTCATCAACAAGAAAAATTGAACCCTTTTCATTAATCAGCCTGAGTGCCTTTACCATTTCGAAAAATATGCTGGCAATTTTCTCTAAACTGGTGGATATCCCACTAAGGTTCTTGAGTTTCTCAATAGCGCCTAAAATAGTATCCCTATCTATTTCATTTTCATTGCTGAGCTTTCTTCTCTTTGAGCTGGTGTCACCAGTGCCTTTGATGGTTTTTAGGTGGTCATATAATTGCTGAATAACGTCACTTAAAGCACTTTTTATAGCTTTGAAAATATTGTCAATAATTTTATCAAATGTCACACCAATCACATTCTATAACAGAAAACATTGTTGAGTATATATGCTGAAATTCGTATAAAGACAGACATCAGTTCAAAACTTGCCTTAAATGAAAGGTAT
The DNA here is from genome assembly GCA_027575805.1 of Mycoemilia scoparia. Lineage (NCBI taxonomy): Eukaryota > Fungi > Kickxellomycota > Kickxellomycetes > Kickxellales > Kickxellaceae > Mycoemilia > Mycoemilia scoparia. Next base: position 12,147 of record JANBPU010000181.1, on the reverse strand, counting down.
ATCACCGTATGCTTGTTTCCGTGCTTCCTTTTCACATCCGAAATGTACTTTATATGAGTGGCTTTGAAGAGCTTGTCTCTTTTGACTTTGGGTGCGAGATACTTTGCTGAGTATGCATAGATCATTGACAGGAATGTTGATTTTCCAGAGCGACGAGGGCGGTAGAAGACAATAGTGCGGCTCTTGCTTTTGAAGATATTCTCTATGTGCTTGGTCTTATCAATAAAGCTAATTTCTCTCAGAATATAGTTTACATAGTTATCCGCGTGTTCAGTCTTTCCTCTCATTGCCTCGAAGTTCACTATAACAAAGACCTATAGTGTTAGCAATAGTTCCTTTTATAACGGCGACAAATCTACCTTGTCTGTTGTATATTTACCATCCTTCATGGCGCCTTGAGGCCTATTATTTAATATATTCAAAACATATTGTTTAGTCATGCAAATGCATTTGCAGCTGCATCGATAAGTATAAATGGGCTCTTACCATTCTGGTAGTGGCTTATTAACCAGATCAAGCTCTTCGAATTTTGTGGAAATTTCGTCTAAATCTGCTTCAAAGCAGGCATTGGATCCTTCGACGGACCATCCAAAAATGTTAGCAATCCATTTGAACTGGAACTGATATAGTGTTTTAATGCTGACTCTTCATACCTCTTGTGTCCTGATTAGCCATGTCAAGGGAAATATAAATCTCTGTTTATCTAACAAGCGAATATTGTGATGACAATGAAAAGGATAAAAGGTATTATGTATAGCGGAGTTTGAAATGAGAAATGTAATGTTTTCTTGAAAGGGATGGAGCCAATATTTATAGGTTTATTGGGCAGATGTTGCAAAATTATATGTGAATTTCTGTTTAGCTATTTAATTGCGCCCTTATAATATTTAACATAATTGGTAGAGACTTATAGCACAAAGCTATAATCAGTTTCAAGTTGTTATTGTATAAAAAGCCCATGTTCTAATGTTTATACATCAAATGGCATTAAAAAGTGCTGAAGCTTGACATTTATATTGGGTGAATCAAATATTCTAAAATATCTGAAACGATTTTATTGTGATATAAACAGAATGATGATAAAATAGATGCTTAGATTTAAATATAGGAAAATAAGTTGCTGCGACTCCAAGTTGGTGCTAAGGCAGAATCTCGGCATCCCTGAGCATCTTGCGGATTTCATCCTTATCCAGGGTATAGACCTTGTCTTTATGGAATGTTCCTGGCGCCAAGTTATTTAGTATCAATCTCCACTGAAGCTCAACCTCTCTGTTGGGAATGTGATAATCTGCTTCATTTGTAGTAAGGTAGCCATGTTGGTACATCCAAGTCACCATATCATCATCCTTTTCTGGGTATCGAGTGGTCTTTGCCTGACTCATGGACAATACTATTCCATCCTTCATACTATTCCAATCCTTTTTAAAGTCGCTAGGCTGGCTGAATACCTGCTTTCCACCAGTTCCGTTCCAAAATTCATACAACAGAAGCTTGGCAGTAGATATGAACCACTTTGGGGGCTTTTCGTTTATAGGAGCGACTATTCCAACACACTGAGATACTTGCCAAAACGGAGAAGCCATTCTGCTGAGGGTCTCGTCATCGAAATCTCTGAGAGTCGAAATGTGGTTGGCAAACTGAATAGTGCTCTGGGGATTGAATGTCTTTTGCCCTTTATTGCAGTATCCTGAGTACATTTCCTTGGCAATTTGAAAGAGCTTGTCAACATCCGCTTGGGGATTGAAGGGATTGACGTCAACTGCCCTTTGGATTAGCTGCTTGACTTCTTTTTCTTCAAAATCGAATATGTATCTGCCATACTCGTATTTGAAAGGGTTTTCATTGATCCTCATATTAGTACAAGTGCCGTTATTCACACCACTGGAACCTGTTGCCAACGAAAATGGGGTACGGCATGCCAGGATGCCACGTCTAAAGCCCTTGACATATGGTGAGAAGTCAGGCTAAAAGTCATACAGAGTGGGATTTAGTACACAAAGCATTGGCAATTTGATATACATTGATGCCTTTTATTACCTTGAGAATAGAACTTAAAACGCTTTCCATTTCCCCTCTTATTAGTTCAGATGCTATTGTATTTGGGCCATATTTGAACCTGTTTTCAAATCCTCCGTCGAGATCATCGATCAAAATAATTGCCGTAGCATCATAAAACCATTCCAAGGAGTCTGTGGTAAACTGTAGTATTGAGCCTGGTACATTTTCCAAATTTCTTAGGTGCAATTGATGTTGCAATCTATATAGCTCTTTTATCAAATACTCAAACTTGATCTGTGTAAGCCATCCTTTTGCCTTCTCCAGATTAGAAACCATATCTTGATACACCCTGACAACTTGCTTGTAAATCTCATTGTTGGCTGACTCTCCCAACTCCTTATATGTCTCTCCACCAAAGTTCTATTAGCACAAACGTATAAATATGTCAGCAAAACGAGAATTCCTTGTGTCAATAGAGCCTGGTATTATAGTTACCTTGAAAGACAATCGGAGAACAGGCTTAGTGGCAAAATTTTCGTCAAAAAACTCGCGATTCTCTTTGTAAACCCTGCATCTCATGAACTGCTTGCGGCGTCTCTCTCTAAGATCATCGCTGGCTGTGCAGTCATAGAAATGGTAGAGCATAGAAAGATACAGCGACTTTCCAAATCCGGGAGGCCAGGAAAACATGTTTGGGATATATCCTGTACATATGACATCGCAGAACAGAGTCTTGTCCACATAAAGTTCGTCGTTCTCCATCATCTCGAGCCAGTCTGTGCCACCAGTGTTGATCTTGGAGCCAAGGACATGGTTCGGTTCTATTGTATCAAGGCAAGAGATGCTTAGAAAGGAACATAATAGGAAGTTTTTTATAAGGAGGATGTGTAGCCCAACTCTTACCACCACTGCTCCCGTCACACACATTCTTGTCAACGTTCCTCTGGGTTAGGAGGTGGCTGTTGTAAAGGAGCTTCCAACCCAACTCGTCCCGCACTTGGTTTGCTGGCTCTGATATCCTGCGCTCCCACTCGGAATCATTGGTGGTAGTATCACTATACTCATCGCTGCTTTCCCCGGCCTCGGAGACAGCTTCCAACTTCTGTGGAGTCGCCGGCTCTGTCAGATCATTAGAAGAGTCGTTTGTCTCTTCTGGCTTTGGGTCTTCAATATCGAGTTGAGGAGACTTACTAGGCTCAATGCCCTCTTCTTTGGCGGATCCTGAGCCTGAGGGTTTATCTATGCTCGCCATTTCCTTATTCTCTTGGATAGTTGTTGAATCAACATTCTCTGATGCCTTATCCTTGGTTTCGCGGACTTGCTCAGGACCAGACCTGGCATCTACCACTTCCACCTTTCTATTCTTCTTTTTTGGACTGGCTTCATGCTCATAGATAGTTTCAGCAGCAGCCTTTCGCTTTTCACATCTCACTGGACTATTGTCAGCAGTAGCTAAAGTGTGTTGGTCAGGTGTTAGTACATATTCACTAGTTTAGATCAGTGTTGGCATATGGCATATCTTACCATCTGTCCTTTCCGGACTCGTTTCCTTGCTTTTAGAATGCTCAGTGTCAGCCATGAATACCAGATTATAAAAGAAAAGGTCAGATACTAAACAAGAAGTGATGGTTGTATGTGTTTGCGCAGGGCGCTTGTATTTAAGCATTATTTTTAAAGTCTCAACGGCAGCTGTCATTAATGGCAGTTGGGTGCAATGACAAAGCAGGGTTGATTTAGAAACACTATGGCGTTGACAAGCCAGAACACAATACCCATTCTGCTTTTTAATCCATAGCGATTTTATAAAAGACTGCATTCACGTAGTCGTCGTCGTCGTCCCTTTGCCAGAAATGATTTCTATTTCTATTTCTGGCTTTTGTGTGCCCACACAAACAATCTTTGAACCAGTGATCTCATCTATTAAAATCACAATAATTACAATAGTACCCATTCAGAATGCATGACCACCAGATCATTATATAATAAAATTTTGTATTTATAATGCTATTGGTGATTGTATTCGAAGCCAATGATGTAAAAAATAATAAAAACAATTGTAAAAAAGGAATAAAAATAACAGAAATGTCAAAATCAAGAATAAAATATTGAGACTATAATGCTAGCATTATCACAATAATAACAACTATTGTGATTGACAATTCTCTCACTTGCTCTATAATTTTAACCAAAGAATAAGCTGGCAGCTAAATCAGGATTTCCATTAGCTTGATCCAAAAACATTATAGCCTCAGCTTCAGTAGCACCCAAATCTGTCAAAATCTTGATAGTTTCTCTAGAATGACTCAAAGTCCGTTGTCTATTTCCATTCAGTGGTTGAGATGTCATCGTTGCTGTTGTTGGAGGAGGAGCAGCAGGCACTGGGATTCTATTATTGACAGCCATTGAAGTTGGAATAGGACCAGCTAAATATTGATCCCTGCCTGAGTTACTTGATTGAGATACAGGTTTAGGAGTTAAAACCGACGAACTCGTTGTGCTCTGCACTGAGGTTGTTGAATTAACAGCGTTATTGTTATTAGCTTCAGGTATTAATGCACTATTGTCCAACACCGACTTTTCTTGTTCGTCATCGTTATCACCACCACCGCTCATCGATTCTTTGGGAATCTCATGTTCATGTAAAAACGAAATAGTCTCTTCGTTAATAACCAAAGCATTCTGTTTAAGATCAATACTAGCCTGGAATCGCTTAAGCATATCAAGTCCCAAAATAATACCAATCCTCTTGGATTCCATAATGGTAAATGAGCAAGTAAGATGCTGACTACCAACCCTCACTTGGACACTATGAACTCGACCTAAAATAGCTGCCATTCCAACTCCATGCGCGGTTCCTTTAAATCTTGTGTCAACCAATCTCATAATATTACATTTTTCAGCCAGCATTGGGCTCATAATGGTAGCTTGAGCGCCGGAATCAACAAATGCTTTAACTAGAGTTCCATTAACTTCCATGTCAATATACAGCATTGTAACAGTTGCAAATGACTCTGGGTTGTATTCCAGGGCAGCTCGCATGTTGCTTTCGATATTATTTTGTTTGATGATTTCTTCTATTCTTCGTTGGGATTCAATGTCCATTGGGTCTTCTTCGAGCCGAGCGTATTCCATCATTTGTTGGAACTGGGCGCGATGCAATTCATCCATGGCGTTGCGGTAGACTGGGATGAAACTATCAAATCCTCGTTGTGCGGCTTCTACTAATCGAGGGTATCGGAGGTTTAGTTGGGAACGGGTTTCGGGGTGGCTCATTATCTGGTCATATATTTTGCGAATTTCTTCAATGTCATTGCCACTGGAGTTTGGATTGTTGGCGGGGGTATTGTTGGTGGGTGGAATTGATCTACCATATCCTGGAGCGACAACAGCCGTATTATTGTTGTTGTCTGGTCCGGTTGATATTGTGGATACCGGTGGAGGTGGTGACATAGTAGTAGTAGTAGTTATTGTTGTGTTGCTACCAATTTGTGAATCCAATAAAACTAATTGGGAATTTTCTGTTATCCTATACTGATTTAGGGTCTTTTTGGGATCGTTCAGATGGATGTTTTTGAATAGTAGACGTTGGCGTGACAAGGGAACTTCCAACTATACCAACAATGTTAATAATATTATGGTTGATGTTAACATATAAAGTGGACTATCCATATTGTCCTGTATAACTACTATAACTATTATTTGACTTACTTCAGCTTCAATAAATGCCCAAAGGTTTTCCAATTCCATGTCTCCGTCTACCTCAAACGGAAACGGAGCACCCTGATATACTACGGTAAATTTCATTGCTGTTGTCGATGGTATAGGAATATGTTAGAAGCTGCAAATTTTGTCTGCTTGCTTGTTTGTTTGCTTTAATTCAACACAAAGGACAATTTTGTTTGTAGTAGAATTATTTGAGATAGTATGAAAGAAAGCAATATGAGCAGTTTATAGCAAAAAGAAAGAGTAAATTCCTTTAAAGGGGTTAATATATATATATATATATGGAATCTATGTAAATGAAGAATGCGTAGAGAATTTTAGAATGGTAGTTAAAACAAAAGAAAAGGAGTAGCAAGAGAAATATATAAATGTGTGTGTGTTAGTGAAAATAAAGACAGTAATAATGAAAGCAAAGAGCAGTTGAGGAAAAGAAGTGGTCAGTGTGTTGGTTTATTGTCACACTGTGTGACTGACAACGATACTAACGGATAGTTTGGTTAGCTGCATAAAAAAGCATAGAGGAGGGGCTTTGCAACTATGGCAAAGCATAGAACCTTTTGGAATTACTAAACAAAGAGGAGGAGGAGGTTACTATTAAGAGACAAAATGCCGTCTTTGTTCTGCATTTTATACAAACAATTGGAATAGTAGGGTATCCAATAAACATCCAGTTGGAACTTTGCTACTCCTTTATCTTCCAATGGCCTTCAATCTATCAACTGAGTAATCACATCTCTCTCTGTTATAGACCATGATTCTTTGAAATAATGCCAGCTATAGTCGTCTGTAAGTATAATTAACATTCCTTTTGTCTATATTTGTTATATATCATATATCATATGTCTTTACTATAGCAACAATGCAAAGATAAGTTCAACTCTTATCAATTAAAGTATAGCTTGGCAACGGCAGAGAGTGAGTCACTACTTTCCTATAGGAATAAATCCATGTGACTCGCCATTACAATTCTCTAGATGTCCCCATTTTTACTTTCCCTACAATATGATGAAATGTGAATAGCCAAGCAAGAATGCGACTGCCATGAAACAATCAAGTGATAAACAGCCGGCTGGGAAAAAACAAGCCAGATTACCAGATATTATTTGTTTAATCTTTAATTATAAATTCCGACTCTGAACTCCAATTTCAAATGCAATAGCACGAAAATAGCAATATCATGCCAGATGAGTTCCATCGCTTCGCTTCGGGCCTTTATGCTACAGCAAATTTTAACCTTCACTTCGCTCAGTTAATGGTCCAGCCTACACATTCATGATCAACCATTTAGCTTCTGCAGCGGACCATTGTCCCACTTTGCTTTTTTCATGGCCATATTTATTTAGGACAGTTATTTTTATTTAATGACCATAATGATTTGCATTATATATTATTTGGAGTAAAGGTGTTTTGTAAATGATCTTAATATGATCATGATTTTTGAAGGGTATCTTTTGGCGGCTAATGATTATAGGGGGAGTAACAGCCAAATGAGTGATCACACAGTCTATTAGCAAATGGCCACCCTTCAAAACTAACTACCCGTATATCACAAGGCTTTAGACAAAATGGGTTCCCAGCAGTTACATACAAAGTAACTGATGAGGGTCTACCATTTCTTTCTACCAAAGTTTTGATTCCAAGTGGAATCTTCACATACAGTAGTATGGCTAAAGATTACAGTGTATTTGTTGTGATATTCACTAAAAGAGGTGGAGATAAATATGACATGCTACGGCTATTTAAGCTTTCCATAGAAAGCTAAATGCCTAAGCCTGTAATTGGATATTTTGTTCCACCCATGGCACTGATTGGCCAAGGAACACTGGAGCATTACATAGACAATGTTGACAGTAGGGGTCGCAATACGATATTGGAAATGTCTATAAATAGAGACCATGGGGGCGGGATAATCATCTTTGTTTAGTAGTCTTATTCTAACTTTATAATAACAATAAACATATACCACATTTGCTATACATTTAATCTGTGTATATAAAGTATTGCGAAGTGGATGATATGATGAACGTAATTGGTTAAAAACAAGATCAAAATGTTCATTTAAAGTTATGATGGTAGTGTAGCGGTAGTGGTTGCATTTTTATATTATTTTATTTCAAAAAGTAGTAAATCTAAAATACAAGGAATCACAACATAACTTGCAGAGAAATGTGGTTCCAAGAATTGGCGAAAAAAAATATGGAGTGTATTTTTCCAACATTTCCAGAGATATATATTCATCTAAAGTATTTTTCAAAAGCAATCTTAAAATTCTTGAAACATTTTACAGCTAAACATATTTTTATTGAAAATTTAAGACAAAAGAGAAGAGCTAGCAATATCAAGTATCATAAAATTTGGAGAATGAGATAAGAAATAATAAAGATATGCAATATCGATTAAAGCAATATAAAGTAAAAATGAAAGAATTCATTCGCTGGTTAGCTAAACAGCTGTAATGTGATGTTGCGATATGATGACATGGCAAAATCCACGCCAAAGTACTACATAAAGTACATTGAGTTGGCCAAATATTCATGAACTGGAAGAATAGCAGTGGTAAATTCGGTTACACTGGCTCTTCTTCCACCACCAGAAGCCAACGAGGCAGTTTCGGAATCCTCGTCCCAGACTTCAGTGGTATGGCAACGTGCTCTGTCAGCAACACGATGAGCATAGTAGGCTGGTGTAACCAAGCCAACAGAGCGGGTACAAATTGCATACATATAACAAAGGTTGTATGTCAAGCTCTGGATATCATTGGGCTTGAAGTTATTATCATCATGCAAAACTACATAGTGGCAGGATCTCGATTGGCCTTGGATGCCCGAGTGGGACTGCAAATAGAAGTTGTAATAGCCTGGATGAAGGATATCGGTGTCAACCACAGTTCCCGCATTACAATTACCACTCCTGTCGCTATTGTTGCGGTCGGTTGGGAAAAACCTAGTGCTGTGCCGTTTCTGGACAACAATGAATGTCAATTTGGGTTTGTAGTTGGGATTAAGGCTAGCGCATGCCTTGCGTACTTCATCCACTTCCTTTGTAACAACCTCTGAAAACTGGCCGTCAGAAACACCATCACGATAAAATATGATTCTTTGAGGAACTGTGTTGTTACATCCCTTGCGGAATTGGACCAGGTGGCTTTTGACAATTTCCGAAAGGTTTTGGATAATTTCTGTACGTGGGGGCTGTTTCTGCAAAGTAGCAGTGTACTTGGAGCCTTCTAGATTGACAGAGCCAACAACAGCAGCAATAGAAGGAGCCTGGGCGTCAATTGTTCTCTGATGGGTAACATCTGCGCCCAATATAAGAGTGGGAATCTTTTGATAGTCACCCAAGAACTGAGGATCCATGGTTGTGTTGGTGCCACCAAGCTTGGTATTAATCTTCAAACACAAATTGGCACAGTACTGGATGTTGGGTCTGAAAACATGTTTGGACAGCATGCACTGAGTATGGATGCCCAAATTGACATAAGCAACACGCTTCAAAGACATATAAAGCGACGCCCCATTGTTAGGAAGAACAATCAAAACTAGTTGGGGGCGTACTTTGGTTTTGGCAAAGCAGGCCGAGCCGGTATCCTTGACTTCCTTCTCAAGATTGCCCATTGGGTTGGCATATCTGATAGGCGGCTGCTTCAAAGTGACACGCATTCCGGTATTAACGCATGTGGTAACAAGCTGGGTAACAAACTTCTTGACTGCATCGTCTGGTACTTTGCGCTGATTGTCCAAAACGAGCACGCCCCAGGAGTCAAGCGACACTCCCTTAAAGACCTTCTTGTCGCGCAAATTCCAGGCGCCACCAAATGGAGTTATGGTTTTTTCGCGTGAAGCAGGATTATACTTGATTGTTGGGACCGGCAGCTCGCGCGCATTGACCATCTTTGTGCGGCCACTAACTTGGATGCCAAAGCCCTTGAGGTCGTTGTTATTGGCGTAGTTGAGCAATCTGGATCCCTCATAAATCTTTTCCTCACGATCGCGAGGGCGCTGACAAGTGAACTTGATCATATTCTCAGTCTGGTAAGGATCAAGCCTCTTTTTATAGCGCTGGCCAGAAACTACGCTGCAAACTTCCATGGGAACATACACGCCCTTTTTGATGTCGATACAGGGAAGTTCGGGGAATCTAAGACGCATGTTGTACTTTTTGGCAAAATAGTCCGCAACAGATGTCATTTTGCCCTTTCCGCCACCATTGTTATCGCTGAGCTCGAATTTGAGTGCCTTGGCAGACTCGGCACTCAACCCCATGACCTTGAAGTTTCTGCGAGACTTTGGAGATGCAGAGGCCCTCTGGTCAATAGAAACAGTCAGTCCCTTCAAAAACCTTCTGACTACTGTGTATTGCTGCTGAGTCAGGCCATGAGAAAGGGCGTTGATATCGCGGGCACGAATCAGCCCAGCCACAATATCAACCACCGGGCCGGACTGATAGAACGCAGTGGCAGCTACATCGACATTGATATAAAGAGACCCAATACCCGGGCGGACGGATTGTCTGTATCCACGCCAAACATCAATGCAGCCGCCAAGATTTGATCTGGAGTCAGACAAAAAGAAAGCGTTGCCAAAAGCGGTGTAGCTATTGCTTGGATAAGAACGGAATATAATATCAAGAGCCTGGACAGCAGGGAAAAGCAAAGACGGATCAACCGCTTTTCCGCTGCGACCACTGGCAGAAGAAGTAGTAGATGTGACCAATTTTTCAAGAACCAATAAATCAATGTCAGTTGACAGTGCTAGTCTAACGTTAAATTTTGATGTCAGGTTGGGGTTATCAAGCTCTGTGACATTGTCAACAACAAAGTCAAAAGCTTTTGAGCCACCGCTGGTACCAAAGCTGAGCTTGATGTTGGAATAGCATATCTTATTGCCGTCGTATACTACGGTGGCATTCTTGAGCTGAGGCTTTTTCGAGTATTGTTGAAGGAGGGTACTGAAAACACGACGAGTTAGCTTCTCAGGCAACTTTCTTTCGGAGCTGCCGCCCTTTGATGGGCCAGCTTGAGATGGGGGAGAGTTGTCTTTGAGCTGATTTATAGTAACATCGTACTGATAAACAGTACCATCAAAGCCAGCGCCACTACCCTGCTTGGAGGTTTTGATGGGAGCTAGTTCGTAGAAGTTGGTAGCTACCCTGACTGGTTTCCCGACAGTTCCGGGTGGTTGATGAGCTGGGAAGACGACTTCCCCCAGTTGGCCCGGTTGCCGCTGTTGTTGAGCTGAAGACATTTTGAGAACAGAAATACGATATACGGATGTATGTATGTATATTTGAACAACACAGTACGGTTAGGCAGATGGTGGAGCGTATTGGCTTGTGCTTGGAATTTTAGAGCATAAACAAATGAAGAGTAGCAACAAAGATTGACGAGCAATTTGGCCTTTTCAACTGTTTAAATAGATATGGGATGTCATCATCATCACCACCATTAAGCTGCAAAAAACCCAAGCCTGCAATATGGGTAGTTATTTTTGATGGGTTAGTCACTCATTTGGCTGCGATTGGTCGTATAGTCATTGGCCACCAAAAGATACTCTTCAAAAATCTTGATCCATATGGGCAATAATTTTTGAAGCGTGACTATTTGATAATCAACTGGCATTGCTCCTATAATCTTTGGCCATCAAAAGGTATGTCATGAAAATTATCACCAACAAACACATACTGTATAAAGATGAACAATGTCGTTTTTTGTTGACATTTAGTTCTGAATGAGCTCAATTGGCATTGTTTTTTGTATTGCTTATTCAGTCATCCAGTTAATTAATTTGTAGCTCTTTTGTGAGTATTTATTCAGTAAAAGCAGGAGAGAGAGAGAGTTCACAGGCACAGGATCGTGGTGGCTCATGGTTGGGCCATAATCTGAAGGGCCACTTCTGCCTACCATAGTTTCGATCACTAGTGAAACCTTCCCAAATGGCTAGTTATTTTTGAAGGGCTAATTTTTACTAATAGGCCAGTTTTAACCTGCATACTGGTCAAGCCTACATTATCATTGATAAATGTAATTTGATTTTAGCCCTTCAAGAATAATATCCCATATAGCAAGTTCTCTAGTAAATGAAAACAGGCTGGTGCTCTCATACATTCCCTAAAAGTCAACCCATTGCCCATACACTTTGGCTGGAGTCTGACATACAGTAGCATCCAAAACTGTCCAGATATTTTCAATTTTTTGATTTTTTTATAATATCTCAGCTAATAGCCAACCAATATTTTAGAAATTTATTGAGAATAAAAAGCATGGTCTGAGGTACATTTGAGCAAAGTTAGGCAGTCATTGCTTTATTTTAAACAAATTTATAAAAAATGAAGAATACTATAATATCCGGACAGTTTTGGACACTTTTTATTAAAGATCTTTTTTGGTTTATAAATTCAAAAATTGACTAATTACTTTGCTATTTTTTG
>JANBPU010000180.1:0-32450 GCA_027575805.1 Mycoemilia scoparia | reverse complement strand
AAAGGATGGGAAAAAAGTGTGCGATTATGGGTTTGGGGTACAAATAGCAATTTTTGGGGGGTACAAATAGCAATCCCCTATGGGTTATTTATGCACACAATGATTTTGGCTTCAAATGAAGAGTATTGGTGAGGATTTGAATACTGATCATCAAATCACTTGATTAACACCGATCAACTTCAAGCTTGAGGCAAGTATACTTGAAGCATCCATTGATAGTTTGAAATGAATCCTTCTCTATTCCCTATATACTAGTGCTGAAGCGCGTGGTTCTCATTACGAGTTAAATCTTACTTCTCGCAAAGCTCAATCCATCCAATCTTTATTATAAAAAAGATGTCCGTTGCCGAAAAAGCCCTTACCTACGCCACCATCATCCTTGCCGATGGTGAGGTTACCATTGATGTAAGTAATAATTTGGATACATACTTATTGCGCATTTGAATGCTAAATTAGCGATCGAGGTCTCATGCTTCATTTGTCATATATAGGCTGAAAAGCTCAAGGCTGTCACCACCGCCGCTGGTTTCACTGACATCCAACCCATCTACTACTCTCTTTTCACCAAGGCCTTTGAACAGAAGAACGTCCTTGACCTCATCACCGACCTTAGTGCTGGTAAGAAACATTACATTGACTCATTTATATGTATTTTTTATGATGAATATTAATTGAGCTATCTTGGTTTTTAGGTGCTCCCGCTCCTGCCGCCGTTGGTGGTGCTGCTGCTGCTGGTGGTGCTGAAGCCGCTGCCGAAGAAAAGAAGGAGGAAGCCGAGGAGGAGGAATCCGATGATGACATGGGCTTCGGGCTCTTTGACTAATCTCTAGGATTTTCATAGTCTACCATTTTGGTGATTGATAAATAAAACTATCCCCGATGGACACAAAAATACATAGAAGCAAACATTTGCAACTTTGGGTCATTAAATTAAACTCATTAATGATATGCAATTCTGTTGCTTTAACCTCTATGATAATAATATTATCACTATACATAGCTGCACTTTGTCTGTGCCCCATGCTTTTTGTCAAAAATTTATAGTGAATTCCAATAGAAAAATGTTGCTCATTCACACTAATATTATAGCCTATAATTCATTTCGTGCAAAAGTGCACTAAAGACATCTTTAAATCGATATTTCTGACCAATTGGTAATTTAAATAATGTATTTGTTAAAAAACAATATACCAGGATCTTTATAAAAAAGCTAGCATCTAAGCCGTAAACTTTGCAAAGCTTTCTGGTACAGTCAATACGTTACAAGGTGCATTTTTCTTAATAGACTAGCATGAACGTGGCCATCATTTTATAACAAATAGACCTTAATCCTCTAAGTACCATAATTCGAGGGTAGTGATAACTATAGATACTACAAACATAACCTAAAATTGTCCAAATCAGCCTTTAAGCCGATTCTTTAAATATAAATATCTACAATATTACTCAATGAGTTTTGGAGGTCCCCCACAAATTACTATAAAACCAACACCACCAGATCGAGGCAGCTTTCCTTTAGACCACGAAGGTAAAGGAAACAGTTCTTTAGATGATACCTATACCAATATCTTGAGTATATTTATTGCACGTAGTATTTCAAATTGCCATAGGAGAATGTACTGAATTCATGAAAGAGTACTTAAGATGTCTAAAAGAAAACAAGAACAGCAACAAGAGGTGCAGATTGCCTAGTCAAAAATATCTGGAGTGTCGTATGCAACGGTAAGTGATCAATACGTCATGGATGATATTAGTTGAGCTCACTGAACATCACACGGTCTATCAAAGATATCTAACTTGCAAATGTGAACTGTTAAAGAGGCTTAATGGATAGAGAGGAATGGCCAAAGTTAGGATTCTTTGATGAAAAGAAAGATGAAAGACAACAGCCCAACCCCCCTTCAAAAAAATCCGAATAAGCGAAAATTAATCGTGGTATTGTATAAGGTTTGAGGTAGAAATACCGATGAATTTAGTATGAGCCTTCGCCAGCAATTTTTATATGGAACGTACCTTTAAAATATGGCAAAAGAGTCAGTATCATTATTGACTATAGTTTTAGTTAATAGTATCAGAAACATAAAGAGGGTCTTACACTGTGGCAATCCAGCAGTTTCGGCAGATACAGTGCATCGAATGCCAAACCCTTCCAATATTCCGCGTATTATCCCGCATGGCATTCTCATATACTTTGAGTAAAGCAATCCCATTTTGGTTAGACTGTGTTATATAGACTTCTTAATATACACTCTTTAATAATAGGACGGATCCTACTTACTGGCCTGGCAGCCTGGGCAGCCTTAAGACCGCCTTCACTTCCAGAAATCCGTACAAACCAGTGGAATTTGCTGTCATGGAGTATATATACGCCCTTGATATAGAGATACAAGGAATTTAGCGTACATATTATATGTGGGTGCGTTATTTAAAGCACAAATTGCATTGGCATGATTCAATGAATTGGATAAAGCCTACCTGATGGTTTGTCTTTAGATTGTCAACCTGTTTTTTGAACAAAAGAGACCATATGTCTTTGCAAACAAACTTTATAACTGCTAGAGTGGTATTTAGCCTTTTATCAAGGATGCTGAACCTAAAGTAAGAAGACTATGGTTATAGGAACCAACCATATATATGCTGCCCTGGATCACATTGGTGGCATTTACCTTTCAGCGATATTTATGCCAGCATGATAGCCAACCTCATCGACTTTCTCGCATATCTCACTAAGGAGCTCATCTTTGAGGATTCCAGAATTACTACCATCGCCACTAAAGGACCCCGAAGCACCAAGCTCCCCTCTCTTTCTCTCTTGATATATCTCCTTGGTTGTTGTTTCAATAGTATGCACAGCCTCTATGATAAGTAAGTCAAGAACTGATTCGCTTACAAGACTTGGGCTGTTATCCAGAGTCAGTGATTCAAAGTCTAGGGATGTGTTTGATAGGACCATCGTGTATCATTTATTGTTGGTTTTCGAAGAACAATCAGACAGCTTCGCATTGTTGCTTTTAAATATATCACATATGTTTAATTGGGCTTATGGGGTTTGTATGATAGTTTATTGTGTAAACGTAGATTCTTCAAAGAGGCCTAGTACAAAACTCAGGGAAGGTGCAAAAATAGACAACAGTGTGAAGGAGAATGACCACTTTATTTGACCTTAGGCTTTATCCAAAACGGTCTCATAGCTGATCTCGTCATAGTCAGTTGCTTGGATTTCGGTGTGAATACCATCAAATTTGCTCTTGAGAGCTTGCTTGCTACTGGCGGACATCATCTTGCTCTTGATTTTAGCAGTGTCTGGGGTCCTATTTTAAGAAAGTATCAATATAACATAAGCGGCTGGGCTGTTGGTGCTAAATAATGTAGCGGTGGTTTTTAACTTACCATGAGACAAACACAAGCTTGGAACGAGGGCCATCAGGAGTTTCATAGGCAAAATCGTAAATGGCCCAGCAACACTCATCCTTGGGAAGCATTTTAATGAATTCCTCGTAATCGATGTTTTTGGAAATGTGTCTAACAACAATTTTTTTGCCCTCTGGGTGGAGCTTGAAAATAATGAACTTTACTATTTTCTTGAGATTTTTGGAATCAACAGCTGACAATTCGGCAGAAAGCTTTTCCTGGTCTTCGGCGGGGGAAAGGTCTCTGTCAAAGAAGCTGAATGTATCAACGATGGCGTTGGGAACACCCTGCTTTATGAGTTGGAAAGCTTTGGAGCAAGAAGCATCGGGCTGAATACCACTTTGCTTTATGAACAAACGAAAAATGTGGGTGGATTAGCTCTCGCTGCTGATGACAAATTCTGGCGCTGCCTATTTAAACATGCAGATTCACTGGGTACTTACAGCCATTTTCTAGTGCAAATGTAGCGATGGATGTGTAAAGATGCTCAAATGTATAGCTTAAAGGAAAAATATTGAAAGACACACTGGTTTAGGGAAGTGTCTTAGCCAGGCCAATTCTAGAAGCACGCTATCATCTGAACTTGTCCTATACACGTAAACTGTGACGATGCATATGGTTGGTGCAGAATCCCCCAGGATTGTTAGGTGATCAGATTACATCCACAGCTAGTTAGGTGAATCGCACAGCCAAAAGAGGAGCCAAGCATCATCACCACCACTCGTACCTTGGGAATATTGGGCCAGATCACAGCTGAGAGTGTACGATTTATTAATTGTGTGTATTGGTGTGGTCTTGGGGCATATTGGCCTGTTGTTTGGCTAAAATTAGCAAGCCCTTAGACTAAGTGAGTCCGCAGGGGTTGCGTATGGGTTGGCTGGTGATTGGGCCAAAATATGTGGACCCATTTCTGCCTATTTCACGCCTGATCGCTAGAGAAACCTTCCCATATGCTTTGATGAGGCTCCATCGCCTGGTCTAGACGACAACATAAACCATAGGTTTTTTGGTCATGCCATAAAGGCGCTGCTAGCTGTGCCTATTCAAAGTGCCCAGTTTCAATCTCAATGGGTTCGGTAGACTTCGCCTCAAGGCGTCTGCAGCCGGGTAAAAAAGAGTCAGGTAAACGATGCCTGTAGAAAAGCAATTTGTGTGGTTAATGGTCTCAAATACAACCACAGATTGAGGAGAAAACAACATGAATGCAAGCACACTTGTTTTGAACAAACACACACAGATAGATCACTAGGGCCCAAAAGGAATATTGGTGCTCGTTGGGGAGGGATTTGGCGAGCTTCTAAAGGTTGCACGCTGTTGTATCAAAACAACTTGCTCAAAGCTATACCTTAAGCCACAAGAATCGGAACTTTTGGGCCAAAGGGTGGTGTTTTCGCGTTTATTTCTTAGCACAAGCTCTTCAGTCTCCTATTCTACCGCACAGAGACAAATATGCCAACACAATTAAGGGCTATTCACTATTCGAAGACGCCCAAAAGCATGTTGGTCAATGTTATATTGCTGAGTAAAGCGCAGCACATTATAGCCACGCATAAATATTCCACTTTACGCACACCGTTTGCGTTGTTATTTATAGCCCATAACTTGACCTGTGGCAGGAGCATTCTAAAGGCGTGTTGGGTTTGTCCAGTCTTGATGCCTTTTTGTGTAGATACCATGTTGAAATGTAAACAAACATAAATCTATTTATTTTTCGCCCAACCAAAACTTTCATCCAGTATTATTTTCTCTATTACTTATAAACTTAAACTGGCTAGAAATCTGGCCTATGCCTTTCCAAATGACAAACAATTCGGTTAAAGATTTGGATGCCATTTTGTTCAGCAGCTCCAGTGCTCCCCTCGACTGGGCAGAAGACGGGCTGCCACCAAATGCAAGTGTTATGTCTCCTGTGCTTCAAAGTAAGCAGTCTGAGCCCGCAAGAGGCAGCCGCGTAGTTTCTAAAGATACACCAAAGCCTAGCGTTCCAAAAGCCACACCAATTCACAAAAAGACGTTGCCTCAGCGGACTAATATGAAGCCCATTAGCAGCAACAGTTCTCCGCTAAATAAAAGGCTAGACCGTGGCAGAGCTTCTAGTCAAAGTCAACAAGCGCCCCCAAATGAAAAGTACCCAGGGAAAGGACTCGGAATTCTCGGAACATCGCCTCATGCCAAAGACAACAACAGTGCGTCTCTACCACAAGCCCGAGGAAGGAGCGTTAGTTATTCGCGCGGACCACCCAGAGCCGTTGGTGCTGTCAATCAAAGAACACCTACTAGATACCAAAAAAGCCATAATTCGTCCGCCCAGACACATAGCAACAAGCGGCACAATATACCCCGTGCCGATGCTGTAGACAAATGGAAGCACGACAGGTTCAGCCCAGAAAGGAGCGACATCAAGGAAACTAGAGATGCAGCCAAGAGCAAAGTTCAGGGGATCGGTATATCATCTAGACTTAAATCCAAAGCTGGTGCTCTTAACTCAACAGCACATGAAAACCCCACAAGAAAGCCTAGAACTGTCAGTATGAGTAGCGGATTGCGAAGGAATATCCAAAATGTCGGGTCAAGAAACGCAGTCACCTCTCAAATTGCTGGTCAAAATCAGAAGCCGCAAGAAATAACTATCGTGTCCAACGCATCCCCACCATCCCATTCATACAAAAAAGATGCCATTCCACCACACAAAAAGCTGGGGATTAAATCAACCCCAACAACCATTTCAAAGACCCAGGACACAGAAACCCCGCCCAAAAATCACACTGACGCGGGTACCACTGACATAGCTGATGCAAACCAGCCCACTTCAGCCAAGCCAGGCCAGTTACCTGTGTCTCCGACCATGCTTAGCCTATCAGAGAGAGTTCCAACCATAAGACGACACTCCATAGCGAGTCGTGTTCTGTCAACCATCGATCAATTGCACTTTGGGCAGCAAGCAAAAACAGCGTCAAATAGTCCGAAGCCACAAGAGACACCAAAACCCGCGCAAATAGAGGAAGAGGTGGAAGAATCTGTTTCCCAAGATATTGATCCACACCAAGAGTGGGAGCGTGAATGGGAGGAGTTTTGTAACAATGGTGGTTTAGAGCGGCCGCTTGAAGAGCTTTCGGACGACAATCTCAGACATGAGGCACATGTATCCAAAGGCAGGGGCTTGAATATCAATACAAAGCATTGGAGTGTAGATTCCTCCTCTGTCTATCCCCACTCGGGACCCGTGAACGACTCTGCATCGAAATCAGCAAGCGGACTCTCCCTTAATAGTACGTGCAGCAGTGGGAGCAACATGGGGACTCTGGTCCTGGAAAACTATACAACATCCCGCCCTTTGGCTGGAAATGGCCTAACTATTGCCGAAAAGGCTGCACTCTGTAGCCAGAAGCACATGGATGATGGCTATACCAGCACCAGTTCACTCAACGCATCCTACAATATGCATGATCCTATACGTGGGCGCCATCTGTTTAGCACAACACTGGCTGTTTCTAAGTCGCATAGCGCAACCATCCATGTATACCTTAACGATGATATCGGAATCTTGGCCCATGAGCTTGACAACAGGTGGGGATCTATGCCAGGAAGATATGAGGCTTTGCGGCTTTTCCTTGAGCATCAGCGTGCTTCTGTCCTGCAAATGGAGCCGTGGTTCCAATAATATTCCACTTATACCAACACCAATATTGTATTGAATATCAGATTTATAGTTATCATTATTTATTTACGCATTATTTCGGGCCCTTTTTGCTGGTGCTCTCCTCTCCCTTATCTATGCTCTCTTAGAGCACCCTGTCTTTATAATTCATTTTGGTTTTAAATTTGTCTAATAATTGTATCCCATTCGGTTGGCAATCTTTGCACGTAAGTTCGTTTTCTACAAGTCAAATGGGATGAGCTCACATTATACAAAGTATTGAGTTTTAAAGCACAGGGATTAGGCAGTGTTATATATGGGGCATTAGGCAATGGCAAGACCTACATAATAACACTGATCCTTGTTTCTTTGATTTCATTAAAAGAAAACGCATACACCACAGAAATCAATATTTAATCACAGATGAAAATTTTACGGGTTCCTGCCCAACTATTTAAATGCTAGCAGGGTTGTTTATGGTCAAAGTCATCTTGGTTCTCTTGTGTTTTTAATTAGCTTGAAGCATTCATGCTTTCAATCTGACATGCTAATTCGAATTCATCAACCGCTACCCTGGAGGTACAGTTCTTGTATTTCCAAACCAGCGGGCGGTAGAGTCTGCGAGACCACATAATATAAGCCAGTCCAGTATTAATCACAGGTTTCAGAGCTTTATTCTCTACTTTGTGCCTGTTTCATATCATGGATACATCATATAATATTATATTTGATAGTACAACAAAAGTTTGTTACAAAACAGCAACAACACTATTAAAAATGAAAATAGAATGTGCTTGGGCAGGGTTAATCGACATTGATTTTCTTCAATTCTGGAATGAGATCTCTCCAAATATTAGCACTCTATACGGTATTTGCAACAAGGCATAAATGTTAGAGAGTCTAGCGTGCTATGGGACGTTGCAGCGATGTATGATAGATATATGCCCTACCTTTTTGTAAAACTCTATATGGCTGGTAGCTAATTGGGAAAAAGAATCCTTCATGTCCTGGCGCTTGATTCTGGAAAATATTTCATATTCGTCAAGCACTTGTTGAGAGCATGTTTTTGATTCTTCAACACTGATGTTAAGAGCCTCTTCCAGCTCCTTTGCCCTTTCCTCAAGGGTATGGATCCGTTTCTGGCGGTCTATATTGCGATCCATTCCACGTAGATCGCGGACCTTGCCCCGGATGAAGCTTGTGACAGCCGACATGCCTTGGGGAGGTTTGTAGTTTGAAAGGCGCTCATGCTCATTGTTGGTCAGCTTGAGATACTCCTCAAGATCCTCAGACTCGGCTTGCTTTTGATCTCTTACTTTGAGCGTATACTAAATTGCAAAGGATTGTTCAATATATTTTGCGAGCGCGTATGATGCATTACAAAAGACCATAGATGTGGACCTTACTTTATAAGACTCGCAGTACTGTATATATTCTTCAACCTTGGCTAGGAACAGATCCTCCGTCCTGTCAGACTATCAAAACAAGCAACACAGAGGGATATATTAAAACATAATAGTGTGTGTGAAATATGCTTCGTAAACATGGGTTTAAGAACCCTTACCAAGGTCTGGAGCAGGACGCCATGTTCACGCAATGCGTTTGCTGCAGAAACTAAGGGTGATGTGATTCCTGTTTCAATATCGCCTAGGCTTGCTAGACCATTTCCAAAATCGCTGTAGGCCTGCTGAATTTTCATTTGACGCTTTGTTACTTTGCTGAAGAGCTTGTTTATGCTGGTCAGATGGCTATGCAGTCTGTCTATATTCTCTGCCAGCTCAATGAACTTCTCATCTTTGCTTCGGACTCTACTCAGCGAATTGAGCAGGGTATCTCCAACAATGTCGAGTACTGTATTATCACCCTTAGGGTTTTCGTATTCAGAGCGCTATGGCACATATCGGAAGAAACAAACCAACAACTGTCTGTTATTTAGGAAGTTTATGGAACTATGTGTATGCGGTGCTATTATACTTGCCCATTCCTTTGCTTCCAGGAAGACAACCAGCTTGGGGCTTTTATTTATGATTGGGTGTATCGCAGTGCGCTGAAGAAACCGTTCCAGTCTATTTTGTAGAATGTATTGTTGTAGTATAAAGCTTAATTGAGGGTCTGGTGAGGGCAATGGTTGATGCGGTTTGTTCATCAGCCTTACTCTTTCATGCGCCGAGTTACAAATTCTTCGCTAAAACGGTCCCCAACAAGATACTTTTCAATGTGCTTCCCCGGAAAAGGAGGAATAACGCACGCTGGGAAATCGTGGAGCAGCTGCTCATGAAGCCATACAAAATCATGGAAGCGCCGACGAACCTCATGAGAGGACGTTTTGCTCTCAGGTCCATAAGTCTACATTGTTTATGAGTGTGCTATTTGGTATGCTTATTGCTTATGTATGGGCTTTATGGTTACAGGCATCTGCTCTTACTCTTTCTGTTTTCACAAGGTACGAAATGAAGGAGTGCGGCGTGCCTTCTTCCTCTTTTCGGGGCGTGGAAACACTCACTTTGATAGTGGCGTTATTTGTACCTTCCTTTCCAGCCTGTGTTGATGTTGAGGGCTATTTCAGAACCATGTATATCAGCACTATGCATATTTGAAATGGTGCCATTATATAGAGCAAACACAGTACCCATGTAGTCATACCTCCTGCTGGACTGTGCTTGTAGCTGTAGGTTGGTCGTCTAGATACAAGCATTACAGGTATAAGTAATGTTGTGGTAAATTGGTAGAAAAAAGAAGCATTTGCAATGAACATTACCATACCTGTAGGATTCCCAAGGAAAGGGGTCAAAACCTCTTGTGCGTCTTGCCTTTGTCCATATGTGGACCCTTGGAGCGTCTCCCACTGTACATTATTGTATTCTGTGTCCTGCATTTCAGGTATAGAGAATGAAACTAGATAGATAAAGTAGTATCTAGAGGCAAGTCACGAATCTGTGATTTTGGTCACGGTCTATGACGAAACTGTTGCCCGAATTGTATAACCTCCAAGAAAAGCGTTAATCTAATCTCAGAAGATCAATCAGGCCATCAACACCAACAGCCGCATTTATTGTCCATATCACTCAGGTTTTTTATAGAAGCAATTTTTACTCCTAATTTCAAAATGCTTTCCTATACCAAATTCTTGAGGGGGAATTGCAGGCAGGGGCTCCCTCTTGCGCTGCTGGTACCCAGGCAATTCAGTACAACCGCTATGCGATTCGATGCTGATCAGGCTGAATCGGAAAATACGGACGCCTTACCGGAAGAAAAGGCACCTACAAATAGGCTACGACGCAAAAGAGTCTACAGCTGGCTCAACGAGGAAGGAAAGAAGTATCTCAATGCAAATACTGAGCGGCCAAATTGGGTCGGTCGCGATGGAGTAAGTAGTCAGCACTATGGATTAATAATGCCCAAGCGACCATTTCATGACAATAAATACAAACGCTGTATGTATGATGCATCAATTAGCCCTTTCCTTTGAACCCAGCATTCAAGCCAAACCCACCAGTCTCAGACAGCGTGAAAATGAGCATATACAACCTTTATGACAAAGATGCCGCCCATTGGACGCCTAGGAAACTTGGTGAAAAATTCAAGATATCCATCAAAAGGGTTGAGGCGATCCTGAAACTCAAGACATTGGAAGCAAAGATGATAGATGAGGTATGTCTATTTATACTTTTGGGCCAAGTGCCACCATCTTGAGTATTTCCTATGCACCCATCGGTCTGGATCGGTAACAACTATGTATGTCTATGTATCTATAGGGATTTACTCCCCAGAAGGAATTCACCCGTGGAATGGAGAAGATGCTTGGAGCCAGAAGGTTCAACAATATAGAGGAGCCCCTCACAAATGAGGTCCCCATAGTCGGCGCTCCGCACTTCAAGGCTATTGAGGAGGGCACTCCTTTTACTGCAGAGGACGCAGCGAAGGAGCTCGGGAGACTGCCCTATAAAGATGTTGTGGCCAACTCTAGAATGAGCAAGCCCTATACCGTAGAGTTCAGAGGTGAATACTCAAAGTATAACAAAACACCCAGCAGCGGCGGAAGCAAAGAGAAGCCACAGATCTTGTCGAAAGACCCTCAGCTGGGAAACCGCCGATGGGACTTTGTTTTCACAGACATCCATAACGGCCTGGCTCCAAGGGACCGCAAGGTGTTGGTTAGGCAAAAGGATGGCGTTCTGAGAACAGCTACCCTTGCCGAAAAGCAAAAGAGAATCGACCAGATATGGTCCAACATGAACTTCCGTTTATAATCATTTTTTACGTTTGTTATTTTAAAGCTAGGATAGACATCAAGGGTGTCATTAAAGAGAATACATAGACTATGTTTTGGGGCTTTGTAATTTCATGCAGTGGGAACCTGCACCTGTGAAATTGGGAAAGATCTGGGATATGCTAAACAAACTTGCAAGTTCCTGTTGGTTTGGTTTTGGCGTTGTTGTTTGCTCTTGTTTTGGTGAAAATCATCTAGGCTCCCTTTTTACTCCACACTTCCTTGCCCCTTTGTTTTGCTGCTACATTTGCTTACTTCCTTTATTTATTAGCACTATACAACAGTCATTTCTATACACTCTTGGAAGATTGGCTTACCATGGAAGCACTTATCGAGGGTTTGAGGGACGAGTTTTATGGTAAACCTTCAGTGCCAGTTGAAGACCTGATTCATTGGCTAGAGAACTTTCAACAGAGGAACGATGGGTATGAGGGAATCGAAGAATTTATAAGCAGTATGCGCATGTTTGACCACGCTAATGTTGGCTCTGAGGAGATTTCTCAAATCATGGACCAAATGGAAATCTTTGTGAAATACATTCCCAAGAACAATGACGATAATTCTCCTCTTTATGACACGCCAAAAAATGATAACTTGCAGCCATCTTCTACACCCTTTGAGAGAAAGAGAAATAAGCTTTTGGTCGGCAGTATCAGAAAAAGCTCTGCGCGTTCCGCTGGGAAAAGTGCCATGAAGAGACGGAGCCAGTTCCCTCAGGATACGCCATCCGGCCAGGACGTAGAGGGTTCGAGGCTTATTGACGACATGGTCGGCCATGCACTACGCAGCCAAAGTGCTGACGAAGGAGACTCCAGCAGGTGGACCAGACATTCTCCAAATGGCCGATGTTTTCAAGGACAGTATAGGCGGGGCTCGAATGGGTCTGATACAACCGACGATCTGTCTACTTCACAAATCAACAGGCTTGCAAAGGAGCACATATCTGAGTATAGCACATATGGACCTCAGAGTATTAGATCGGGGTCCCCCAACGGCAACGAGCTATCACACACGTCGTTTGTTGATGGGCATCCGATTTTTTCTGCACCTCATATAGTTTCTCCGAAAAACGACGAAATGAGTGGAAGGCTTATGAGTGCTATGCGAGACAAGGCCGATCTAAGCAGAAAGCTGAGAAATATTGAAAGACAGCACCAGGCTGACATTGAAAAGCAAGAGTATCTTGTACAAAATCTCGAGGCAAAGCTTGATGAGGCTCAGGCCGAGCTGGCTACTAAGCGCAGTGATATCGATAAACTCAAACTCAATGAAAGACGTCAGACCAAGGCGTTAGAGACGACAGAAAAGGAACTCGAGAGGTTTGCGCATAAGCTATCCGAACAAACTGCTGCCAACTCGGCCATGAGGCGAAGCAACGAGGATTTGGACCAGACCATACAGACGCTTAAAGCACAGATACAGGCAAAGACAAGAGAGATCGAGACATTACGCCATAACTTGAATTCTACTCACAAGGAGCATCAGAAAGTGGTAAATGAAAAGGCACTCTTTGAAAGCAAGATTTGGCAGCTACAGAGCGAAATCGAAGCACAGCGTGAGATCGAGGCTGAGGCTGACACAATGCGTAGAGAAAAAGGTGAGCTTGAAGCCCTCGTCAAATCTCTCAGAGAAGAGCTCGAAGTTTCCAACAGCAACCAAGATGGACCGGACCCAAAGGACGCTGGGGGTCTTGGCAGTGATATCCGCCATCCAAAAAACCTCAGAAAATTTGATACCCTGCAGAAAGAGCTCATCAAGTCTGGTATATTCCCGCCTTCTCCAGAAAGAAACGGCAATACCAATGGTCATTTTGTTGACACGTCGTGTCAGACGGATAGCATAACTTTTGCGGATGGGGATGTCCGGTCCCTCGCACAGACCAACGAGAAGGTTGTTCGTGAATGGTTGCAAAATCAGCTTTCCTTCTGCTCTCCGGAAGACCTTATTATTCTCCGTGAATCATGGAATCGTGTACAAGGCATGAAAGAGGCTTCGAAGCTGAAGGAGCATCTTCGTGACGAATTGATCAAGGTTGTCTTGTCTCATAGAAAGCTTGGTATGGCCAAGCCATTGTCCATCCGGGAAAGAATCATTTATAGAAATGACGAAGTTCTCAGCAAGGTACTCGAGGCAGTTATAAAAGACATTCAGGCATCAGATGCAAGGCTACTGACCAAAGGGCTGGATAAAAAGGTTGCCAAATCTCATTCAAGCACAGCCACGGAGCTTTCTGCCACCAGTCATAACACAATGGTTGCGGTCATTCTATACACAGTTGTTGTCTTCTTCCTTGGTATGATTTCCGCCGCCTACCTCCTTCCAAAACTAAATAGCATGCAGTATGGGCCACACCTTAACCAGACCAAATCCTTGTCGGTAGATGACACCGAGAGCGGTGGAAACCACCTGCCTTCCCCAGCACCTTACTACGTCAAGAACATACTGATGATTGATGACATGCAGGTCCAGGAGCCCATGAAGATATCATTTGGGACATCTCTCCGAGAATCGTACTATGCCCAGGTAATGATGTACTGGCTAGAGACGCTCCTTTGGGACGACAAGAGCACGATGATTCCGACATAATTGCTTATGCCGGGCTATACAGAACAAATCAACCACCTCCCTACCACACATGCCACGCAAACCATTCTAAACACAACCGAAGTTCAATATATCTGTCTTCGACTAATTTGGACAGCTGTAACATTAATGCAAACCGATAAGGTCTCCCTTCCCTTCATATTTTTTATTTTCATGCCAAACTCAAGCAACATTTGGGTGATGATTTTTGAAGAGTATCCTTTAATGGCCAACGATTATAGGGGCGATCCCATTGACTATCAAGTAGTGCCCTTCAAAAATTATCACACGTTTTACATGACCCACTTTCTTTGTGGCTAAATGCCTACATTTTTATTTACTGCAAAGCGCAATCCCTTGCGATTGCCCATATTCACAATGTAATCTACGCAAAATAACCCTTGTCTTTGTATGTTAGACTTTAAAAAGCATCTGAGAGGTAGAATGCCAATGTATAAACATTTGGCAGAATCACCTTTGAAGATGTACCAGAATAATACCCTGGATAATAGCCAATAATCTGTCAGGCTCCAGCCAAAGTGTATGTGGGCTAAGGGCCGATTTTCTGGGGATGTATGAGCACACTTGTCTGATTCCTTTTGGTGGAGAACTTGCCATTAGGGTGATTATTTTTGAAGGGTGAAAGTTTGCTAGTAAAACTGGACATCCATTTGGCTTTGATAGTCCCTATAATCACTGGTCATCAAAAGTCACTCTTCAAAAATTATGATCCATTTGGTGAAATTTCGCTAGGAATCAGACATTAATTAGAAAGAAATGGATCCCTCGGATTTTGGTATAACTTCATCCATTTCATATGCAACTCCTGGGGACCCATTTTGCCCAAAGCCTTGTGAAATCTGGCCATTTGTGATGCTGGCAAATATACCCTTGAACTACATTAAAAAATAGCACCATCGATTACAGGTTAAAATTGATAATATGTATTATATTCTAGTCTATACATTTAAATATTAAAACAATTATTATATAAACACTAAAAATGAAAGTGATGCACAGAAAATAGTTGCCTATTTATCTTGTGACTATGGAAAATGCAGCTCGAAGATAGTGTGGAATTGCTGGGTTGGGCGGAGGGGTATGTGGGGCGATGGTGAGGTTGAAGAGGATGTGTGGATAGAAGTGGATGAGCGAGATGACCCTAGTCTGTTAGACTGTTTCAAAGAAGGTGACTTGCTCAGATGCGAAACTGGAGTGGTGCACTTTGCCTGGGAAAATGCCTCGAGCTCGATGATCTTGTTTACATAAGTGGTTGATTCTGGGGGCGCAGAGATATGGATCCCGTTCTGCACGGACCCAGGATTAAGACACACGCCATTAGGGAGTCTAATAGTGTGCTCAAGATTTCCGGTCTTGGAATGGCGAACTTCGATGAAAATAGGATTGAATGCGATGATGTAGGGTGCTGAAACGATGACTTGTGTTGGTGGGACAAGCCACCTGATTAGAAGCTCTGGGCGAGTTCGCTTTCCTGACTTTTCAAGATAAAAGGCAAACTCTTGGTAGCAGAGCAAGAACTCGTTGTCTATTTTGTGGATGGCCAAGGGTCTTCCACTCTTTTCTTGTTGAACAAACAAGAGGTCCGGATCAAGAGGGCTCGGAAGGCCAACATGCTCATAGCCACGGCGGATGTCGACAATTTCAAAGCTCTCTTTGCATATCACACAAAGCTTCTTTCTAAAGAACTGCATTCCATAGGACTCATTGCCAATAACAAACTCCTGGACAATATGGAGTCTGTATTTTCCATTGCGGAAGACAGTGCGACCCTTTTTAAATTCGGTGGGACCAGCAGCGGCCATTGCTTTCGCATCATAGGGCTGTATGCAGCTAAACGTTGACAGGCTGCTTCGTACCCTTGCATAAACAAGAAGTGGCCGTCCTCTGTATCTTCCAACGGCGATATACGAAACTGAATGGGCAAGGGTAGTTCCGGAGATGTCTCTGCCCCAGTTATTTGGATCCTCAACATCACCAAGCGAATACGCCACAAGCATATGGTTCTCAAGAACAACAACCATGTCGTATTCTTCAAACACATGGACAGACGTAACCATGGGCATGGTGGATATCCTGCGAATCGATGTCGACTTGTGTGACAGTCCCATGTATAGCCCGTCCTCGGCGCCTATCATTATCATCTGGAACCCGGTTGATGGCGACTGGTAAGTTGTAGAGCACAGCGGCTTGCATGTCTTGCGAAAGTCTGTTTCCGAAATGCCATAGCCAACTATTTGGTTTCCCAGTTCGGAGAGACCAGCAGAGAAGATTCTGGACCGAGCGATGTCTTTCCACTGCTGTTGCTCCTGTGCATTTCCGGCCCACATGTGAGCTACAAATCCATCAGGCCCAAGCCTGTGTATCAACAACGGGACACATGAGGAAGGAATAGCATCGATAGATGCATGTCCCTGTCCCTTTCTTAGCCCAGCACGCGCTAGCATCCGTCTGCCCATTGTTGCGGCAGTGCTTCCAGACAAGCCATTGTGGGCTGAGAGTTCGTTGGGCAGGCTTACATCCAGCAAGTATATTGGAATCGGTTCGCGCTCAATAGTATACTCGGCTACACCTTTCGCATGGACGGACTTGTGCTCGGCGGCCAGAACAAGAGCATTGTCAAGCAAAAACGCCATGATTCGCTGACCATCCGATCGATACAGCAGCCCCTCGTGCACAACTCTCCTGCCAGGGTTGTCGATATCCAGTGCATCAAGGCTCACCTCTCTGCTTGGCTTGAGCTGCATGCGGAGCTTTCTCATGCGCAGCTCATCGGCTTGCTCACCACTAAGTCTGTCTATGCGGTCCAAAGCAGTCTTTATACGCTCAATAACTATTGGGAGGATAGTGTAGTCCGGGCTGTCCTTTGGTGTGTGCTTCAGGATGGTTGGTAGAAGTAAGGGGTATTTTGCCAGTCGCGCAGCTGGTCTTCCAATAAAGCTTTGTATCGGTAAGCGACGGGCATCCGGATGCTGCTCGGCCATGCGAGTGAAGTTGGAGAATACTGGATTGCGGGCCAACTCTTGCTCTAGATCCACCTGGGCAACTGGAACGTGCACACTGTAGTCCACAAGTGGCTCGAGGTTCTCTGACCACTCCAGAAATGCCTCGCCGATGCCGCTCACAATGGACTCTGATCTCTGTAGCGCACAAAGCTTGTCACAAAGCTGCTTGTTGATCTCGAGGACAGCGCGGTAGTTGTAAAATAGCTTGTATATTAGGTCATCAACTGTATTCTGGGGGACTATCTGGCTGCCACTCCTTCTCAGGGGATCGGTAAATATTGTGTCAATGACCTCCATGTCATGGATATAGTCCCGCTCAGTCCCTATGGTCTCGTAGATGATCTCTTGCAAAGCAACTGTGTCCGCAGAGAGTGTTTCTAAAAGTGATTTTGGGACGGTGTGCTTCCACAGCAGTGCGCGACTAACAACGCCGGAATAACCCAGACTCTGGCAGTCGCCTTCATACACATGATGCCCCGACCGCGAGGCCTTTGTGCTCACTGAATCTCCATACACCCATTCGCTGGAATGGTTTCCTGGTATAGATGCAGTGCTGGGCGAATAGAGCGTGTTTGATGCAGTACTTAGGCGTGGATCTTGAGCAAGCCCCACCATGTGATAAGAGGGCGAAGCGGTTCCACATGTTGTTGAGGTTGTCATTGGGGTCGAAGGGATGTGGTTGTGCTTTGTCGAGGTGCTGGTGCCGGCTACGCGAAGAGAGGGCGTGTATGTGTTGGCGCTAGTGGACCAGTTTGACACTTCAGACTGTGGCCTCTCCTCAGTGGGCTTCCCTGTGCCAAGGCTGACTACCATTGATTCTGGTCTGTTCGAGATGAATTCGCGCCGAAGGCCTTCTGCCATGCTCTTTGGTCTCAACAGATTCAAAAGACTTTCGCTTCTCTTAGCCACTCTTGACCGTATAGGCACAGACTCAAGTACACCACCAGTGATTCCTGAGCTTGGGCGGCGCTGGCTATTTTGGGGAGGTTGGCAGGTATAGTCTGGCGTGCTGTCGCCGATGCTGCCTGCCGGTGCGGTTCCAACCTTCCTGATTTCAACTGTCCGAGCGACCAGTGCTGATGTAGTTGGCTCTGTGGTCTTACTTTGGCCAGAATGCTGGCTGGAATGGTCAGTGATTTTGTAATCATAGTCTTCTATGAAGGCCGCGTCTCTGTTGGAAACCATGGCTGGGCTGCAGTCCTTGGAAACAATTGCGCCTGAATCCTTGCATGAAGTGTCTTGTGCAATACCGCTGTCAAACTTGCTCCCATACACAAGGTATGAGCAGGATGAATACCCATTCGCTTTGTCCTTCTGCTCACCCATCTTTGAGAAACTGGTGGTTGAGCTGCTATTGTCAGAGAGCCTGGCAAATATATCCAGGCTGCTTTGCGCATTTTTCTCGCTCGTCCAAGATTCGAAGACATCGTTGAACTGGCATGATGGGATCTCTACGGTTTCTAGCGAATCTAGTGTACATGCGGAGTTTGGCGTGTCTGAATCAATGTCAATAGACTCAGATGTGATTGATGGATCAATGTCATACCCTGGGAACTTAAAGACTGGGTTTGTGGGCCTCTCAATGTTGCTTCTGCTGCTTGTTGAGTCGGTGGTGCGATGGCGCTTTTCAATGTCGGGCTGAGACTCGTGCCTCGCCAAGTGCTCACCCGAGCCCTTCTCGATCGGAAGGTCTGTTGTCGGCGTTGCAGGTAAATCCGTGGCAGGCGAGTATGGTAGCAAGCAGCGGAATGCCTGGCGTGTAAGTGTGTAGAGCTCTTCGTCGCTATCGGCTATGCCAAGGCCCTTACATCTTCGCCCACTCTTTCCAACAACATGCTCATAAAGGCCAAGGTGGTCTAGTTTTCTGATTATCGATGCAGCGATCTTTCGATCTTGTAGGCCGAGTAGATTAATCACCACATCGAATGCATGGCTGCCCAGGAAAACCATCTGATATTTGGTGTTTTCAAAAACATGCGCCCCCAGCTCGAGATTCTTGAGGAACGACATTTTCAGCTCCTCTGCTGGGGATACCAGCTTTTTCGACTCGAGCTTTTCTGATGTGTTCAGAGACAAGGTAGACGGCATTGTCTTCAGCCGGTTGAACCTGGATTTGCGGGCGGAGCCAGGCTTGCTGGGACGCACAAGGTGCCTTCCATTGCTCTGACTATGGTGCAGAGAGGAGTGCGGGGCCTCTGGCGATATGGCTGTCGATGGGCGCTGTAGTCTGGCGTACTGGACCTCCCCGCTCTCTGTGGCCAGGCTTGGTCCGCTGTGGTTGCTGTGTCCGGGCACATTTTTTCGCCGGGACGAAAATACACTCTTTAGAAAGCTGGTACGCATATGGGAATGTATAGAAATAGAATGAATTGAGGAAGCAGAAGTTGAAGTGGCTTCGAGTAAAGGACCAGGCGAACTTGTAGAGTCGGAACCCACAGGCCATGCCAAAAAGGACTTGGGTTTTGCCATTTAGTATAGTCTGGAGGGAATGGGAAGTTCAAATGGGAACCTGGTGATGTATGTCAGGCAGCAATCGGGGGGTCAGCACCGCAAAAAAGGCTAGTAACTTGCAAAGTAAGCCGGCGGATATAGTAGTAGTGATAGTAGCAACTGCTGGTTCTGGACGCTTGATCGACGTGGCGAGGTAGAAGCAAAGGCTAGCTGTTGACCAAGCTGACTACCGGTGCGGAGACTACCAGGACGCTGAAAAAAGTATGGCTAGGCGGAGTCCACAAATAGGGGACGATTGATGGGGAGGATGGTCAAGAACAAAGTGTTATTTGTGGATAGGAATATGGTCTTTGGTTTTGGCAATTCGGCGGGAATAGAAATTTAAAAAAGAGCTTTGCTCACATTCAAAGACAGAAAATAACAGAAACAAGATATGATTGAGAGTGCGTGGGGGCTTGTAAAGGAGTTGACAAGTACGGTGAAACCTGAGGAGCTTTGGGAGAAACATGAGACCTATTTACAAGACACACAAGGATACAAAAGCCTACACTTGCAATAGGTTTGTGGAAACATCCCAAATGCAGTCCTGTGAATAGTGGTTGTTCCGTTTTTAGAAAGGGACCACGCGTTGTGCAGAATAATCATAAGCAGCTCTCTGCACCAAACAACTAAAACAACGCAGCCTGTAGACTGGCGCACAGTCTCTGGCCCGTATGTTCCTTACTTTGCGGCTGCCCAAAGAAACTGTGGAATCTGCTCCTCAACTTCTGGCCAATTGCTACAGGCCTGTAGGCTGGCCCAGTGTTGCCCTGGGTTAATTTCTGTGAAACATGTCTCTCCCTCAGCTTTGGCCCACCAATGGCCATTGGCTTCCCAGAGACGATGGATGGATGGCTGGTTGGCTTGGGGTGTGTGTACCTAAGAATGAAGCCGGTTCTTGCCTGAGGTCGTTCTGTATTGACAACCAAAGAAGGGAGTAGTGGCGCCCGTTCTGATTCATAAGGTTAAAGCCTCAGCAGTAAAACAAGGTTCTGCAAATCACCACACAGTGCTCTGTCCATCCCGCATTAGGCCAGATGGCCATCTGCCCCACCACCAAGACCAGAGATCATGAGGGCCAGACAGCTTTACACTCAAGGTTCGAGTGGGGGCTTGGCAGTCTGCTATGACTCAGTCTATCTTGAAAATGGTCTTGGTAAGCCTGTGTCTATGCGCACTTGATTTGGACGGTCTTTTTCACAAGACAGACAACAATCGTGCTGTTGGTCTCGGCGTGCGACTCCAAATTGGAATATGCATTCCACTTCATGCTATTGATTGATTTCTATGAAGTGGGCTGCTTCTCATTCTCTCACATGTTTTTATTCGCACGCTCTTTGTAATAAACGCAGTACACAACATAGCCATTTGCAACAGCATGTG
Source organism: Mycoemilia scoparia (assembly GCA_027575805.1). Lineage (NCBI taxonomy): Eukaryota > Fungi > Kickxellomycota > Kickxellomycetes > Kickxellales > Kickxellaceae > Mycoemilia > Mycoemilia scoparia. Next base: position 11,653 of record JANBPU010000180.1, on the reverse strand, counting down.
CTATTTCAGCATACTCTGGCACCTCTTTGATGATTAAGCATTTTATTACTCCTATGGAGGTAGCTGTATGCCACACACACTAATACCCTGGCACCTCTTTAATGGTCAAACTGTCACATATCGCCCATGAGACTGCTGCCGCCACCATTGTGATCCCACTTATCTCCGCAACCACGAAGTGGGCATAGCTTGCAGAACACTCTTGTTTGGGTGACCAGCCGTGACCCCTTCTGGTAGCAGGTTCAGAGCAAAAATTATTCCTGCTGACAAAGATTTCTTTTCTGTCGTGCTCCAATGGCACCTATTGTAAATTGGCCCGCTGCTTCTATCCGTTGGCGCCCTAAAGCTGAAAATCCACGAATTGCCAGGTATAACCGGAAAAAACATCCATGTAATAAAACACGATACCATTGTGGGGCATTGTGCTTAACAAGAAATAAAGCTATCCCAAAGACCGAATATTAGATCGGCTCTATGGCAAGTTCTCCACCAAAAAGGATTAGGCAGATACCCTCATACATACCCTGCAAATCAGCCTATAGCCCATACATTTTAGCTGGAGTCCCAGCGATGATTGGCTGGTATTCAAGGGCAATATCCTAGTACCCTTTTAGAGGAGACCCTGCGATAATGTTGCTTATAGGTAATAGTCGTAAGGCGCCCTTATTTTCTCGCTCCAGTTGGCGGGTTAAGGGTTTTCCAGGATGGTGTTAATACCCACCCTGATTTTTCATTTGGCAGAATATGATCAATATGGACATCTACTTTATATGTCCATTATAGCGGTGCTTTGAACCAAACTGGCCTTCTTCAGTAAATGGGTATGGTTTTTAACTGCGCTGTGTATCCTTGCCCTTCAACTTTAACCCTATTCAGGTTGTTGTTATCATCATCGATACCATCGCAGGATGGTATTTAGTACACATCTAAAGTAACACTAGTGGTGATCTTTTCTGAAGAAAGGCCACAAGTATCCATTCCATCCCTATCGCTTGGCTGTTATTTATTCAAAACCAGTAAACGACCAATCCAATCTAACCCCTTTTATCTCTTAAAAACTGGGGCGTCCAAACAATTTCTCTCCGAAATTGTTAGCACATGCACAAACACACACACACACGATTGATGACCAAGCAGCCTAAATGGTCTCAACCCTTTGAAGGAATGAAGCTGCAATATAAGGTATCCTCCATAAACACTATACCTTTGGGCCAGAACCAAACCTGGAAACACTCCCACCCATCCCATCCCATCAGGGTGGTCACTCTCTTGTTGCAAGCGGCGATTCTCGCAGAAACCACACAATCTTTTTATGAAGAAAATAAGCAAATGCCTTCTGTGTGGTAGACCTAATGGATTCATGCGCTTTTGGCGTATTTTAATCTTTACATGAGGGGTAATATTATTGAAACAAAGATTTCGAAATGCCTAAAACATAAAATGCATTGGTGTTGCAAGATGTGTTCTAAAGACGCTCGCGGGACCATTTGCGCTCAAAGCGGCCATTGGGATCGATGAACTTTGTGGTTTCGTTCTCCTTGACGTCGTTCCATGGGTGGGGGTTGGTGCGTCTATAAGTAGCAATTAGGGAGACCTGTTGTTAGTAACATGGACGATAAGTTTTACAGGAGCGTTTTACTGCTATGTTATGCCAACAGTAGCAGCAGCAGCAGCATAGTACATAGGGCCTTACCTGTCCCAAACAACATCTGGGCCTCTAAGGGCGTGACCAGCGGCGTAGGCTGCGATGGCGACACCACCGCCAATAATGCCGAAGATGGGTATGAGCTCGTGCTTGTACCAGTGTGTCTTGATGTACTGCTTGGTGGCCTGGGAAAGCATTTTATATTAATAACTAGGCTGAAAAGATGCTGAAAAAGTAAAAAGAGATCTAACAGGATAAAGAGATAAGGAAGGAGACAGCAGCAGTGTGGATGGCTGTTATGTGCGAGGAGAGTCTTAGGGATATCTGGTGCTGTGTGTCCAGAGAGGTTTGTCTTTGCTGCCCTTTATAGATAAAGGACACACTAAGCCTGGAAGTCAATGTGGGCTTTGCATGTGTGATGGTGCTTGGCTTGGTACTTTGGGGCAAAGCGCAATATTTTTTAGCAAGTTTTTTGCTCAACAGAAGCCAAAGTTGCATTTGAAGATCTCTAATAAAAGTTGACGACTTGGGCCACTCGCTGCTCATCGATCTGCATCACCAAAATTGAGGCAGGTGTTTTGGCTGTAGTGTGTCAATAAAATGTCTCCGCCACACTCCTATCAGTCCCTCAAACCCCTCTGCCTTTAAGTTTAGGCATTTCTGACATCCGGAAAATGCCAGCTCAGCGCCGTTGCTTCTGTCTCCGCCAAGGATTTGTGCTATTATTTGCCCATGTTCGACGAATTCTGGGCCTCTGCTTCGGTCTTCCAGGGCCATCATTTGCTGCACTACTGGGCTAGAAATAAGCTCATCGGGATGATATAGATCATAGGATCCCACCAGTCCACCATCATCAATAAGACCATCCTTAATTGCCCCATCAAGTGATGAGTGAACTATTTTCACCAGATCTGATCTCCGAGGCTCGGGGATTTTATCGTAGCTATGCTGAAGTGCAGAAACCGCCTTCTTCGCGGCATGAACCTTCGGCCGAAAAATCCAACCACGACCCTCCAATGGAGCAGAGAAGCATTCTGCAAGATGCTTTGTCAAGGCTATAGCGCCTGACTCATACTTGTCATGGCAAGCTATACATAGCGGAAGGAGATCATGGCTCTATGTGGAAAACAGTTTGGTTAAAGGGTGTGGGAGTTTAGTTACTTTGCGTTACTCTTTGGGAAAAGTCTGTATGTGCACTTACTGAATGCGATTTCAACGATTCTGGGAACCATTTGCGGTATCTGTGTGGAACTTTTTTGGGTTACAAAAGCAGTAGAAACAACAGAATCTTGAATTTTTGGGACTTTGGGGGCTTTTGAAGTTTTAATGATACCAGAGAAGTTACCAAAACCTACCAACATGGTGTAGAGTCAGGTTTGTTGTCACGCCACAGTTCACACACTTGTCTTGCATGTCTTGAAGATAGAATGGCTCATCTTGTCGACCAATCCCTTTACATTCAAAGTTTAGCCGTATAGTGTCCTTTTCCAGCTCAGTAGCTAAACCTCGCCCAAGATACCAATCCAGCCGTTTTCTTTACATAGATAGAAATTGTGTGATTTAGAATGCATGGATACAGTCTTGGTTACATCAATAGCCATGAATGTTTTGGGTTTTTTGATATATAGGATCACGGCTTTTTACCTTGCACAGCGAAAAATTAGGGCTCCTGTTTTGTCAAGAACTCTACAATTTTCATAAATGGGTTTTTGTCTTGGAAGCATTGTAAATCTACATTGATCACCACTAAATAGCTTAGTATCATATTGGTTGGGTGCTTTTTGGGTGCTACATCTAGTATTCAAATTATGGTGCCTATATGGCTTTATTTCATAAGCTAATAAGCATAAAGGCCCCTCAAAAATCATTATCAGAAATTATAACAAAAAATATTAAAAAAGCACATGCACATAGAAATAGAAGAAATAATAAGGATAAGCAATAGTTAGCAGAATCTCCTTTAAAGGTGTGCCAGAAGAATACTCTGGACAATAGCTGGCAATCTGTCAGGCTCCAGCTAAAATGTATAGCTTATAGGCCGACTTGCAGGGAATGTATGAGCACGCTTGTCTGTTTCCTTTTGATGGAGATCTTGCCAGTTAGTAAGAATCAAATACAATTACAATAATACATTAATGTGTTCAAGAGAAAAGTCAGTTTCACGCCATTCCTGAAAGAACAATATGTATCTTCCATACATCTGAACTTTGCCATCATCAAAATTTATTATTCAAATTTATAAGACATTTTGCTGGGACCCACCCACATCCATTGTGTGGCCAATCAGTAGTAAAGTTTGCCTGTTTACATTTGCTACAATTTCCAAGGTTAGGGCGGGCTTGATCTAACAGTGTAAGAATCTCGCATTATGCAAGTAACGTGTTTAAAGCTTTAGTCAGGTTTCATTTTAATTAATGTGTATTGAGAATTGACAATAAGGTAAATAGTGTGGGGGTGTATAGAATGTAAATGTTGATTAGGCTATAGTTTACGAAAGTTGCTAAAAACTGATATCATATGGCAAAAGTGATGTTAATTCTGATATGCAATGTGGCCAAGATATGAAAGCCAGAGGTGGATATTGTCTATCAGTACTCTTTGGGGCTATGTGTGACGGACAAGGTATACTTCTTGCGGATCTGTAAGTGAAGGGCTTGAAGCACATAGTGTTGCTGAAGGCTCGGTGCTCAATGCACGACAATTCCCAGTTATGATGACCTGGACCATTTGTCCAGATTCCACATGTCTAATCTCAATGAATGAATTGTCAAAGGCAAGAATGTAAGGATAGTGGAACGCAAATGCAGTTGGTTCTCCTTCCCAATGTATGATCCAGTTGGGCCTAGCTCTCTGGCCATTGCGATTAACATAGAATGCAAATTCGTCGTAGCAAAGCAGGTATTCTCCCTCCTGGACTCTAAAGAAAGATATTGGCCTAACATTGTCACGCTTAAGGACAAAGTTAAGTGATTCATCAACAGGGTCGAGAAGTGTTTGAGGATTGAGAGAAGCCAGATCAATAACCTCGAACCCACGATTACAGCCAATACACAGTTTGCTCTTAAGGAAGTGCAAAGATGTTGCTTCAGCCCCAATATAGCAATCACGGAAAGACCTCCATATGTCCCCAGATATATTCTCTCTGGGTATAAGTCTCCCAAATGTCCGCCGGCTGCTTATATCGTTGTTGGTGATGGGGTGGAATACCTTTATTGTTGTTGCCTGGGGAATGTTCTTTGACTTGACTGAGCAAAGTGTATCTCGATCAAGACACACGCCGAAGCGGAAGAAAGAAACATTCTTCTGCAGCTTGCGGGGCTTAATGGTATTTTGGTCACCAGTACGGGCAATGGCAAGGACATCAAGTGGATAGCTGTAAAGAGTACGCTCCTTGTCGGCCAAAAGCAGGAGGCAGTTGTGTTTTTCAATGACCTCGATCTGCTGGACCCTGTCGTGTTTCAGGGTTTTTAGTAGAAGGAATGATCGTGGCTTTTTTGCAATACCGACATATACGCCATGGTCAGTGCCCAAAACAACGCAACGGCCACGATCAAAGACGCCAGAGCAATTTATCTTGTTGTAGGCTGGGAATGACGGTGCAATCTGAATAAGCTCGAAGCGACGCGTCTTGGAAAGTATGTTGGAGCGCTGAGTTTCAATGGAGTTGAACCAGTCACGAGGAGAGGATGAGGAATCGAGCGCCAGTGTATACGAGCCACCCTGTCTCCCCAAGTATGTGAAAGTGATGGGATATGTGAACTTGCCATTGGCCTGCTGGTTATCATACGTGACAGGGTCTGTTGTACGATTTGGAAGCGTGTTGGCCTTGGTATCGCCGACTGATGGCGCAGTACTGATAGAGTTAGAGAGCTTAGAATCCGAAGATGCACTTGTAACACCCTGGGGGTCTTTTCCGCCAAACCCGCCAAGACTGTTGCGTCTTATTGGGTTATTAGGACGAGTAGTGCTAAACCCTTCTGGTGTGGAAACTGTCAGCATTTGTAGAGGAATGAGTCTTTTATAGATGCGATACTCTATGGGCTCTTTGTTTCTTCCTCTTTTAACCTTGCACATCATAACCATGTGGTCTAGAAGGAATACCATGATCTCTGTAGCTTCAACACCACTGCGCTTCTTCATCATCTGTGATCTAATAAGCTGGCGAGAGTCGTTCATTAGATCAAGCTCATTTCTCTCTGGTGGTTTGCATACAAGAAGCTCGGCAATTTTGAGAAGGTTGAGCCTGTTTTCTGACTTTCCAGTTTCCAGGTTGAGGCGAGTACATATATCAGATAACCTTTCCATAGCCAGCGGAATAAGCTCTCGATCGGGGTGAGATTCAGGAGTATTTTTGAGGACATTGCTAAGCAAAAGGTTGTATCGCACAACCTTCTGGCATGGATTAAAAAGGAAACTAGAGACAGGCAGCCTTCGGAATCGTGGCTCCTTGCTCACAGCTTGAATAAAGTCTGAAAGTGGCTTGTTGCGGCTTGTTTCGAGCTCCAAAAAGTGCTTGCTGTAGACATGGTTTGCAGAGTATTCTATATAGCACTCAAAGTTGTTTACGTGCTTTAGAAATATATCGCCAATTCTGTCAAAAAATGGGTTTTCTTTCTGGCGCTTGACCAGGTCTGCTTCTAATGCCGAGTTTGCTGCAAGGATGACAAGTATGTTCTTGAAAACAGAAGCAATGAATCTAGTACGGCGTTGCGGAGTAATTATATCGCTGTTATGGAGTGGCCTCATTACCATATCACGCACAGTAGTGAGATCGCCCACATACTCTTTTTCATTATTGATGATCTCGAATATTGCCTCCTGTCTGTTGATTTCCTTTTTAGAAACCGTTTCGAGTATCCATTTTGGCATTGTGCCCGACCACCCAGTAATCTTGTTCCTAGAAAGCTGTCCTGATGGATCGCCGATTTGTCCAAGAGCACGGTACTGTTCAGGACGATTTGGGCATATAAGGCTATAACATTTGCCATCTTTACCACATATGGGCGAGTAGCATTTGGCAAATGTTGTCATGACACCGCTTATATAAATAGGGAGGGGACTATTGTCGGACATGTCACCCGTACCAGACCCAGCGTCCACAGTCTTTCCTTGGCTTTCTAGCACCTCGTCACTAAAGGCATACAAGCTGTGATTGTAGTCCTCCAGCTGGTTTTCAAAAATAATATCCCTAAACAGTGACTGGGCACCAAGCGAGCGTCCTATGGACATTGAAAGCATGCGGTCATTTGACTTGATTATAGCACCTATGGCGTCTATGGCGTCCTTTCCAGAAAAGCTATTTGGGTATTCGATGTCATTTTTACGGTTTGTGGACAGAGCAGGAATAATAACCTCAACAAATCTGACAGCGATCTGTGAGAGTAGGGCAGGATTGACGGGTTTGATGTTTTGAAGGTGTGGTGGCAGAGAAGAGGCGGAGTCGATAGCTGCGTTTGGAAGAGAAGGTACAGGGGGGATATTTTCGGCATCGCGCTCAACATACATGGCAAGGTTTTGTTCGCTGACAGATCTGAGAGATGAAATTTGCTTTTCGCTTGTAGGAAAGCCTCCTTTAGTTGAGCTTGAGGACGAGGGCTTAGAGTCGCTGTCGTTTCCTGCCGAGCCCTTCTCGCGAAACACCGAAGAGATGCGCGAGAGTGTGCTGCGAGTCCTCCTAAGCTTATGGTGCGTTTCTGGAGCAGGCTTATCTTCCAGCTTTTCGCCATAGCTACTCTGGGTCTCGAGCATAGAATCGGTGTCAGATGCATAATCCTGGAGGCGGGAAGAACGGCGAATTCTTGCGTGGTACTGGCTACTAGTCCGGACAGGCGACTGCATGGTCGGCGATGATGGTTGCTGCAATGAGAGGTTAGACGAGCTGCCCATTCTAAAAGTGGCAACATCCCTTGGGGAGGGGATTGTTTGGTGACCGTCTAGCTCGTGGCTAATGTCAGACAGCGTGTCTCTCATGCTACTCATATCGAGATCTGGAGTACTGCGCGAGTTCGTAGAGACATTTCTATACGAACCTTGCATCTGTGAGCTAGCCATTCGACCAACAGTCTTTGAGCCCATTTGGGGGTATGGCTGTGAGGGAATTTGTGGAAGCACAAGCTTGTCAGGATTCGGGTATGTGCGACTCGGCAATCGCTTTGTTGAGAATACGGGCTGTTGTGGCAATGCTTGTTGGCTCTGCGTATAAGCAGATCCACCCCGGACAGTTGATGATGGGTATGCAGAGCGGGGCTGCTGCTGCTGCTGCTGCTGTTTATCTGTGGGTGTGTAGCGATCGTAGCTAATACGTGAAGTTGTATTATAGTGCTTGAGCGTTGCTGACCCATGGTTGTTTTGGTAAATGGGATCACGGTATGGAGCGTCGTTGGTGTATTGAAGGGATGGAGACTCACTCCTTTTGCCATAGGGTGCATCATAGCGTGATGGAGAGGGCCCCGTTGCCTTGAAACTGTCTGAAGAGTCATCTCTGTTTGCAGTGACAGGACGGCGCGACTGTCCCATCATCATTGCAAAGTCGCGTTCCCGCTGCTGCCGAACATTGGTCGAAACCTGAAGATTAGGCGGAACGGGGCCATATTGCTGAGGTTGTTGTTGCTGCTGCTGCTGCTGGTGATGGTGGTACTGTGGAGGCCGGATATCCATTCGTGGCAGCGTGGGGTAACCAGAGCGACCCTGTCCAATGGGCTTGTAATAGTCTTGGGTTGTTCCTTGTGTTCCCTGCATTGTGCGCGGTCCATATGGGCGCCTATATCTGCTGGAAACATCATGCACAGAAACAAGGTTTGGCTGTGACGGGACTCCCCCGCCATAAGGCTCGCTGCTGACGGCCAAAACTGGCGGTGTTCCTGTTGAGCTTCTATTTGAGGATGATGACAGTCTCTGCAGCTTTCGGGATTTATTGAAGGTTGGACTTTGAGGGGGGTGTGGTGGTGTCTGGAGAGGAGCCTGAATACCATGTGGCTCCTTGTATGGAGGCTGGTAATACTGGTTGTTCGCAGGCTGACTGGCGTAGGATTCGCCTTGAACTAAATGGTAATTACTGCCGCCATCGCTAGCAGCCGAAGACGTGCTCTGCCTTAATGGAACAAGGTCTGCACTTCTTCTTACTGGCTGTCGCACTGTCGAATGACCGCCTGGAGGGTGGGGTAGCACCTTGCGCACCGTGTTGGCCTGTCTGTCGACATAATAGTTATTTGTTGTAGAATTGGGCTGGATTTGAGGGTTCATTTGGAGCCCTGTGTGCAGGAATCTAGCTCCTAAATTTGAGATGGGCAGAGTGCGGAGCCAGGATATGTATGTGGTTTCAGAGTCCACGGAAGCCCGGCGTAGACGAGAAGAATAATGCGAAGGGGATAAATTGATAAGAAAGAGGATACAAGTTATGAATTATAGGCAATTTATGTGGAGCAAACAGGACATAAAGAAGAGTAAGATCAAGGCTAACTGGGAGGCGGGCCTGAGATGACTTTGTGCTTCCATATGAACACTGTTCTCACTGCTCTGCACTGTGAGCCTACACACACACACGCACACATACACATATACACACGCCCACTCACTGACAACGGCCAAACGGCATTTAAGCTAGCACATAATCCCTTCAATCTAATCACAACGCTCGTGATACCATTCCTTTGGTAAACAACCATTCTGTCCGGCATCAGACTATTTTGCGTGTTTTTTCCTTTAACAAAGCCAGCCAAACATATATGGCCTCCTTTCGGCTAGTCTTTAACAATAGCAGGACGTGTATTTGCTAAAAAGCCTCACCAGCATTTGGCACTGCCATGGTATGAGTAGCTTAAATAAGTATGCTCAAAGGGCTACCCGGCAACCTCGACACTTTGTTTCTAGCATCACTACTGCATGAATAAAAAATATACCATAAAGCCCTTTTTACTGTATTCGGGCCCTTTTTGGCCATGAATGCATTGTTTCATACTGCAGAAGCGAATATTCCTATCTGCCTTTTACTAGAGTTTGGAGTCTGTTGTCTGCCGTCCTGATTAGAGTGATTACCTACTGCTTGATCCAGGATGGGTGTTGCAATCAGGCTTCGATTACATGAAAAATAATTTTTGGCCAAGCCTGCCACCATTTCATCTTCATCTGAATTTTTGATACTAAAAGGAAGAATAATGTCTGAGCTACCTAGTTTTGAGCTCCCTGCTCTCGTTGAGAACAAGAATGGCTGGGGGCCAGTGTCCTCAAGCACATCTTTGCAATTCCAGGACGTCCCCTATGTCCCATTCTCTAAGGCCGACAAGATTAGCCGCATGTCCGATTGGACCCAAATGGCCGAAGGAAAGAATGAGACCATCCGCCAGCGAGGACGCAATGCGCGTGACCAGCATCAGACTTACGGAAGCAGCGCTGCCTCTGCCTTTACCTATCAGCGTGCCGATGAGTCCGCCTTCTCTGTCGTCACTAAGAGCACGCCCACTAGCAAGAAGCCTGCTAGTGTCTTTAATAACCGTGGCCAATTCACTCGTAATCGTGGAATGCAGCGTCTAGGGTCGGCCCCACAAGGTAGAGGCGGGTCTTCATTTGGTCAGCGCAAGCGCCAGCACTGGACAGGAAACCGCTTCCACCGCCAGCGCTATGCTAGTGTCCAGGTCGGAAACGATTGGGAGCTCAAGCAGGAGATCGAGTTTTCTCGCCTTTCTGGGCTTAACTATGTTATTTCTGGTGTTACCGAGGCTGGGGTCCACGGAAACATTGGTGGTTATGACAAGAAGTTCGATAGGATACCCGCACGCCAGCCCATCCAGCTTCGCAAGCAGGATTGCGTTGCTTACAATGTTTCAGCAAGCGATGATCCTGTCCTCCAGAAGCTGGCTGATGAAAACAAAGCCAAGGTCTTTGCGTCTGATGTTGTTCTTGCAACCCTCATGATTGCCTCCCGCACAGTCAATCCCTGGGACATCGTCATCAACCGTGTCGATGATAAGCTGTTTTTGGACAAGCGTGATGGTGGCCCCTTGGACTACCTCACCGTTAATGAAAATGCCGTCGACCCACCCATCGAGGGTCCTGACAAGGACGCGAACCCCAACTCTCCTTCAATGCTTGCCCAGGAGGCCAACGAAGTCAATCGCCATTTCCTCTCTATGATTTCTTCCAACGCCTCTGCTGCAGTGACATCAGAAAACCCCAACCCATTCAGGAGCGAGGATGATGGCGATAACTCGCCTAACGCAAATGCAAGAACTGTGGCTGCCTATAAATACCGTATCTTTGACATAACAGCTAGAGGATCATCAGGAGATGATGGCGATGAGGGCGCCAGTGGAGCCCAAGGAGACGAGGACACATGTCTGCTTGCAGTAAGAACTGAGCTGAACGCTGTTGACAAGACCACCAACCAAAACTACTTGTTTGCTCGCGCCCTCAACCAATTCAGCGTTCGCGCTCCTGGCGCTGGAGGCGCTCTTGACTGGAACACCAAGATCCACACCAGCAGAGGTGCTGTTGTAGCAACTGAGCGCAAGAACAATGCAGCCAAGCTCGCTAAGTGGGGTATCCAGGCGGTCCTTGCCAACGCCAACCAGCTCAAGCTTGGCTACGTTTCCCGCATCAATCCTGCCAAGCGCTCTGCCCACCAGGTCCTTACTGTTGAAAAATACAGACCAGAGGAGTTCCTCAAGCAACTTAATGTTGATATCGACAATGCGTGGGGTATTGTTAAGGCTGTTGTCGATTTGTGCCTCGCCCTTCCTGAAGGCCGCTATGTCTTGGTCCGTGATCCTAACAAGCCCAAGATGTTCTTGTATTTAGTCCCACCTGGCACATTCGATGATGATGACGAAAGCGAGCTGGCAACTGCCACACCGCTATAGGTTACTTTATCTAATGCTTTTGCCTGACTTTCTATAAAGGGAGTTGCTAACAACACGAAGTTTTTTTGCTATTACATGAACTTTTTGATCACTTGATCACCGCCCTGGAAAAATATCCCATAACTCTGAAATTTATTTGAAAAATATAAAAATA